>JAOVVF010000025.1:13835686-13851494 GCA_028565595.1 Duopalatinus emarginatus | reverse complement strand
ACGCACACACACGCACGCACACACACGCACAGACACACACACACGCACACACACGCACACACACACACACACGCACACACACGCACAGACACACACACACAGACAGACACACACACACGCACACACACACACACACACACACACACACACATGCACACTGTTTAGCTAGTTTGTGTCTAAACAATGCAGCTAAATAGTGAATCACATGTCTGAGAAATTTACAAAAGAAACAAGTATATCTAAAAAAAAGACAAATATGTGACAAACAGCATAGAGGTCATCAGTGCCAGCACTGAATCCACTGACTTTTGTCTCTTTATTTCTGGCATTGGTGGCTTTTTTGAGGCAGAGTATAAAGAGCCTTCTGTAAAGGAGCATCCAGACACAGACACACTCCTCCTGTCTACACTGATATCACAATCAGAGGGCCACAGCTGCAAGCCTTTCCTTCGTACTCAGAGAGCAACACAGACACGCACGGGTGCATACACACGTACAGCTGCATGTGTTGTTTTTGAACTGTGCTGAGTCTGGTCTGGAGTGTGTGGGGGGTTTGTTTCCTCCAACAGCTCCAAACGATGCCCATCCAGTCTCCTAAAAAGACATGGCTGTTGTTGAAATGCTTAACACCAAGAAATACAACTACTATATTTAACTAGATTTGAAAACATAGCACAGCAACTCACACAGTTTATTCTCGGTGGATGTCAATTACTTAAAAAACTCAACATATGTGTACAATATAAATAAATGTTAAGAAAAGAAATAGACAAACTGTTTTCATTAAAATCTTTGAGGATTTACGACACTTTAGTAATATTCAAATATTACTTTCCCTGAATAATTGTTTTACCAATTTCCTAAAATGATCTCATAATACCACACATTTCGCTCTAAATAGAACATATATGAGAACGGATAAATAAGTACCTAACCTGGCACCTGGCGTCATGGTCCATATAGCAACACATGCTTCCAATTTTCAACTGCTTTTGGAAGGCAGACAAAATCATGTGCAAAACTGGCCACCTCTAATTGCCCAAAAGTTTAGTAGACCGGATAAAATATGCAACTAGCCACACTTCCAAGATATACACACCTTTTTTTTTTCTTTTGCACTTCACACTTTTTTGTTCATAAGGCCCAGTATAGGTAATGGTAATGGGTTATATGATTCACTGTATAGAATAATAGTTATTCTCATAGATCTTTAAGTTTATTCAGCAAAAATCCATTACATAAGTGCCAAAAAAACCTCATATGAGTCTTCCTCTAACCATAATTTAGTGTCTGTAGACATGCGTATCAGGGTCCCTCAGGTAAACAAATCCAATACCATAATGGAGCTACAACCAGCCTATGGATTTTGCATACGTTTGTCTATACCAGTTTTTCTGTCACTTTTCTGTATACAGTGTAATATCTTATTGATGTATTGTCTTGTTGAAGAACATCATGTTCAATTCACATGTGCTTCCAAACACAAGTGTCTTCATGTCTTAAAGCTAAATGTAAATGTCAGTGACTGTTCACTAAACACAGCTCCAATAATCTTTAATTTTTTTGTTTTTCCATTTTGAGTTAATTAATTTTAGCATCCTCACCAGTAGCAACAACTAGCAATGTAAACAACATGCCTTCTCGTGGCTTCTATGATATACAGTGTAGAGAAGCAAAAAACAACTTTTGTTGTCCTGTGACAAAAAGCCATCCTTTTTTATGAAGCTTTATTTCAGTATTGTATTGGAACTTATTGAATTGTTGCATACAGAACCTTAGATTATTGAATGTATTTCTGACAACTATGTATTTTTCTATCTGTATAAGTAGAATTTGAGAGAGGTAAAATGGTTTTCTGGAATGAGATAGTAATAGATAATAGATGGAGATTTTTAAAGTCACTATTGAACTCACTGACCCAAAGGTTTATGCTTAATCCAGGGCATGTGATGGTACATGTATAGCTACATTATGGCTGGAGACTGGTGGCTGGAGAAGCTTTTCAACTGAGAAGCTAGCAATGACAAAAACTTCCCAGATAGCAGATGAGTCCACTACTTAATCAACCACAAAATAAAATAAAATCAGTCAATAAAATGTCAGGCCAAAGTTGTAAATCAGTGCACGTTATGGTCTGTATATTATGACATATTATTATGCCAGCTTTTGGCTCACATTACCATAAGATAGCCATAAGTGCCTTAAGTGAGCAGTATTTTGGTGGGTTTAGCAATGAAATGAAAACATAGTTAAGTTAGCATTTAGACAAATGCTGAATATAGTAAGATTACAAAGTCTTTAATATCTATATTATATAGAGAAGTCAGCAAAGGTTTCACTGACCAGCACTATGTTGTGCTGTCACACAGCAAAATCCTTACAGTTAGTAATAGCACTAGTATTATATACTGTTTATATACTGCATATGCCTTCAAAACTGTAATACAAAACACAATCACAATCAGTACATACAGACAATATGTTTTGCTAATCTAAATATGAGCCGGCCCAGATGTACTGTAAAGTTGATATATAATGTATAACTGGATGGTAAGGTTTATGAGCCATTAACATAGCAACTTGTATACAGAGTACAGCCAAAGACCTGCTTTATAGTGATAAAGCAACTCCTGATTTAACCCTGCCTGCAGATTTGTAACAGGAGTGAAGCAATTACTCTTATCAATGGAACCAAGTCTATAAACACATCTCCAGCTTAGATGGTTATAATATTTATTTCATACATTCCACATGACTAAATATCACAAAAATATCAAAAAGAAAAGAAAAGAAACATAAATTTGCCTCATGAAAAATTAGGATGTTAATTTGCAAAAACTGTCCCACCAGATTCTGAAGTAACACCAGGACCAGTAGATTGTGTCAGTGTTTCATGATGGCTGGAATGTGTGTCTTTGATCAGCAGAGTATGATTTCATTGTCAGAGCTAAACCGGGCTGTGCATCCCTTTTGATCCTCACCATTCTTCATGTCACACACAGGACAGGCAGACTCTACCATCCTCTTGCTGAGATTTTGGCTCAGGCTCAAACAAACCAAGACAAGTAACCCTACACTTACTCTGACAGAGCTAAATTATCCTGCTTCCTGGGAGGCTGGACTATGGACATTTCTCTGAATTAAAAGGAGATGGCATCATGTAAAGAGGTGTGTTGAAAGAACTTTATGAATGTGCCACAAAACATTTAAATCACCAGGTAGATATGATCAGATAAGAAAAGAAAGACCTTCTGCACACTGATCTCATATTCTCATATTCTAAAAAAAATATGAGATTCACAGAGTTCCATGAAATATCTCTCTATATGTGTGTGTGTGTGTGTGTGTGTGTGCGTCATAGTATTAGTGAATTGTACCCTGAGTATAGCTGTAAACATTTCATAATCTATACTATTGGCACTGGATGCAAAAACCTTTGGCCTTATTTTGAGGTCCCACAGCAATGGTTCTTTCTGATTGCCCTCCTTGAGAGTTGCTGTCCATTCACCTATTAGTGATTCACATCAGTACACACCTCCATTCTTATAGGCTGCTAAGGATGATCTTACGATTCTGAGTCACACCAATAAAAAAGTGTTTTATGAGAGTAGTATACTGCAGAACTAGACTTGACGTAGTAAGCACAAGGGCCAGACTGATAAGCCATAATAACCAGACTGATAATGAGCTGCTAATTAGACCAGTAATAACCTAATAATTATGACAAAAGTAAAGAGGTTACAAAGAGTGTGCCAGTGTTTCTAGGGAAAGTTCAAACGGTCATAATATACTGTCACTATTTACTATAAAATTAATTACTTTGTACTTGCATAACACACCTGAAAGCAGCGTATTCAAATAAGCGTGAAGATAAAACTGAATCAAGGAGCAGCAAACAGCTTTTAGGTACTAATTAAATAAGAAAAAAAAACAATAATAAAAAATTATTTAAAAAACCCATTTATAACCCTTTTGAAATGCAAAAATGTACAAAAATTCTAACATTTATTTATGAAATAAATGTTAAGATTAAGTGAATCATTGTGAAATAGTGTGGGGCAATATTATGTACACTTACATTTCTGTAAAATGATCATATAGAGGTGAGAAAACCCCAAACCTTCATCAAACACAATTTCCAACCACACAATGAAACACTATAACAATCATTCTTCTTGCAAGAAGAGGCATGTAAGCGAGAGGGTGAGGCAAACAGGTTGTCATCATCAGATGGTGTGTATAGGTCTGTATCCCCTCTCTCTGAGTTTTCCTGTATGTACATTTTCTTAAAGTAGTTAATTAGTCATGTATGTTTTGGCGTGATTAGTTACACAGGCTTGATGAAGCTAGCTACTTTATGTATGTGTAGCTTGCTCAACCGTAGTAAGTATAATTGTATTTGGAACAAAGTTGTCTTCCCTAATTTTAAACCATAGGTTATAACTGTTTGGATTGGGTTGGCCTGCTGTCTAGCTGACTATAGCAGCAGTTGAGAGAGAGAGAGAGAGAGAGAGAGAGAGAGTGGGGGGGGGGGTCCTACCTGTGTTACAAGCAAGCTAATGTTAAATCCACAAGAGCACTTACTTTAACAGTGTACAGTGGCCACAGCTACGAGCCTTTGCTCTCTACTGATTCTCTACCTGATGAAACTCTCTCTTTCAAACTGCATACCACACATTCCTCAGCAAGGAGAGTCCCATGCAAACAACTTGATTACACATTGTACAGTACATCAGAAGCAGGTCATGCCCATAGATTTTGTGGCAGGAAAAACTTTATAACAACATAGCTTCAACTTACACACATAATTGACACATAATTTTCATTTTTAAATTATCCAGCCCAACTATATAAAGTGGAAAGCAAGGTAACTGTGCATATGCATGACATATTTACGGACATTATTTATGTGTCTAACCATATCATAATCACAATTCCTGCACTTCACTAATTCCAGGTATTTACCTTAAACGAGATGTTGGCAACTCAGTTTGGCATAAAAAGTAATATGACTGTGGCAATTAAATAAGTATCATTAACTGTCTTGTCCATATGCTACCCATAGCATGATTCCTGTTCTAATGGCACTACTGTTTCTCATAACTGCACTTCATTTTGACCAAACTCTAAAGACATCTGTGGAGCCAAATAGCCGTGATGGCCGTGAGCATGCTTCCCCACAGTTGTACAATATCTAGAAAGATGAGCATATTATAATAGCAATAAATCACTGAAATTTACATACATGAAATATGAAATTTATATACATGAAATTGTGAATGAGGACATTATAAAGATTACAAATTGCTGAACTGCTGCTATGCCCTATACATGAGCTGCAGCTGCGATGAATATAATTTTATTAAACAGCACTACTTGATGGTTGAGATATTTTTGTTTAATGGTAGGGAATATAACAGATCTAATCTGAACATAACCCGTCAGTAGTCCGCTTGGATTAATATTTAGTCGTATAATTTTAAAATTTATTACATGTGGTCATGTGAGGGGGATTTTGAGTAAAGGTTTCCATTTCTATGTAGGCTTATGAAAATGTATAGCCATTAAAAACCTGTGAGTGATAGGATGCAACACAAATCATATCTGTAACTTCCTTGAGTGTGTGACATGCTGTAACTCACTGCCCTGATATTTAAATTCTTTATTTAAAAACATATAGTAGAATTAATTGTCCATATCAGTCCTCTTTTTATAGCTTATGACCTAAGGTGAGGTGGCTACTGACAAAACCACAAACAAACAAACAAAAATATATGTAGTAGCTATAAATATTCAAGGAAAGGAACAAATCTAGGACTTCACTCTTCCTCCTCACCACATGGAAACTTTCCCAAAATAATATTATTTAAACTCATCTGGACTTTCTTAGTCAACAGTTGAATTTGAAAAAGAGAACTCTGAACTGTCTGTTTACTAAGTGCAGGAAGTAACTGATAATAACTGATACTGATCCTGAGGACTGACGTGAAGGACATTATTCAAATTTTATCTGGCAGCAGAGCTGTTATATTACAGTGGCAGAGCTGATATTGCATGATATTACATTTGCATACAGCTGGTGAGTAACACATAAAAAAAAAAACATTTTGCCAGCTTGAAGTAAATGTTATATAATGATTTGTTTGTATTGTTGATTCCCAACATCCTTACATTTTTTTAATGTAATGTCATTAAATTGGTTTAAAAAACAGCTTATATTCAGTCATTTATTAGATGTAGAAATATGGTATTTGATATGGTATGTAGGCTACCTTGTGTCCTATTTCTTCATTAAACCAGCTTATAGCTTCTGGTTCCCAGAATGCACTTGGAAAGTTTGCTTTATTGTCTATTTATGTTTTCATTTTGTAACGTAAATACAATGTTAGGTTTTAGTTGCATGATTTGGTTAATTCATTTCTAATGCAAGAATCCTCAGTTTTAACGTTCCTCTAACAACTGCAATACAAAAAATCTGTGAAAAACATTGTGACAAACATGCCACTTACCAACTCTTGCTGACAAAAAGTTCTTGTAAACGATCCATAAGAGAACTAGCCTAGTGTTAGGTGAACTATCTTTGCTTGCTGGGATTATATATCAGTATGACTAATAATAATAATAATAATAATAATAATAATAATAATAATAATAATAAACTAATAAAACTAACAATAATAGTATTAGTGGTATCATTCATGGCTTTATTGTTCATCAGTTACCACTTTATATGGGCAGAAAGTACCCAGTACCTCAAGCATGTCACAGGACCCTAGTGAACTTTTAGTCGCTTATGATCCTCCATGCATACTTCATTCAAAAGGTGCAGGCTATTTGCTGGTACCTCGAATTACAAGGGCTACAGCAGGCGGCAGATCCTTCTCTTATAGAGCCCCACAACTACGAAACAGCCTTCCAATTAGTGTTTGGGACTCAGATACAATCACAGTCTTTAAGTCCAGTCGGAAAACATATTTCTTCAGTCAAGCATATTCTTCATAGTTTCCGTAGTTCTAGGTGTAGCGCTGGAGGGTTCATGGTTATAGAGTGTTTTGGTAAACTGGGATGTTTGGATGCTGTCCATGGACATAGACAGTCTACAAAACACCATAATGGACAGATGTAGAAACCATGAATTAGATTACAGACTTTAATTCTCTGACTACCTGCACTTTATAATCACACTGTCTATGTCCCCCAAATGAGGATGGGTTTCTTTATGAGTCTGGTTCGTCTCAAGGTTTATTCTATTTGTTTTTCCTTGCCATTGTCGCCACTGGCTTGCTCATCAGGGATAAAATTTCAAAAAATTCTATAAATGTCATTATTTCTGTACAGCTGCTTTGGGAGAATGTTCATTGTTAAAAGCGCTATACGAATAAAATTGAATTGAAGTGAATTAAATAGAAAGCTGGTCACCAGTCAATCTGGAACCTGTACTGGGAATACGAGAGTGTGGGGTAGACATATACACTCTGGATGAGAATAAGTGTCACTGTTTAATAGTGTATATGGTATTGCTTTTTTAATCATATTAAAAATACCTAAGCTTAAAAACCTCCAAGCTGATATACTGTTATACAGTGTTACACTTGCATGCATGTAAATATGCAAGTAAGCAAATAAACACACACACACACACACACACACACACACACACACTTACTCCAACCCATAAACCATTCTCCACCTTCCACCTCTATCCACCCACAGCCACGGACACACAAATGTTCATTTGCATTTTCCCTGCAGTTAATAATTCTTCTCACTTCTGCATCCTAGCAAATGCCAGCAGAGGATTTCTTCCATTTCCAGCCAGTGAGGTCTATGTTTTTCTGTTTGCATATTTAAGGTGTCAGAAACATGGCCATCCCATTAATCATGGACCTTAAGCAAACCATTTTGAGAAAGAATTTCCAAATCACTGTTTACACACTAATTTGTTCTTGTAATATTAATATCATGGGTTGTAAAGTCAGCAGTTTTTGGATGCTGACTTTAATGCACAAAATTCTGAGCGGGTATAAAATGTGAAGCTAGCCAGCCACCGTAGATATAATGGGGGCAGTGTGTGAAGTTGGATGGTGGATCACAGGTTTGAGGCCTGGTATGGGCTATGCAGAAAATTAACATAGTTTTTAAAGGGAGAGACCAAGTCTCAATAATAACCTGAGTGTTGGATTCTCATTTTTTAAACATGCTGGCTGTAGCATTAATAATTCTGAATGTGCATTCATTTATGCCCCAAATTGTCATTCTTCTTCCACTGAGGGGATTGATGAGTTATACTTGTTCATTATATTTCATCAAGCTTGAAGGAGGAAATGTGTGATGAAATGGGCAACAGTGCAGATGATGTGCAAGTGTAGCCAATCTCTAATCAAACCATTTTATTGGGCTGAAGAAAATTCTGAATGATCAACAGAGCTAACTGCACCTTTGCTTTCAGACCTGAAACAGTGGTTTAGGAACATATTAATAATCATATTAAATATCATGTTTCAATAGAGCAACTGGTTCTGACCCACCATTGCACTTCTGTCTATCACTAATTGCCTTAAATCAATTGAAAGACAGTGGGTCAATGCATCCCTGAAACATCTCTTCAAAAAGCCCTTCAAAAATGAAATAAATCAAGATCATGTCAAATTTGAGGCAGAGTCTATGGAACAATCTTCTGTCTGCTCCTCAGACGAGTAATTCCTCACTTTTCACATCTCATGTGTTTTACATTTCCTTTTCGGATTGGAGTGCAATGGAGCATTCTTCCACAGCTCCCTCAAAGTTTACCCAAGTGTGGTTTCTGGTGCTGGAGGCCCCCGACTATTATCTGAACCTGGGCCACGCTGGCGATTAGACAGTGGAAACATTCCCCCATCAAGCTGAAGGAGCTTTTCGCGGCAAGATCAGTTGCTTGTACATGCTCCGGCGCAGACAAGCAGCCCATAAAGTGTTTGGCACTTGTGACAAATCCATTTAAGCCTAATTGAGCAGCTGGTGATAGTGAGAAAGCAAACAGAAGCCTCCTGGTGATCAAATATTGAATCATAACTACAGATAGAGATGCTGGCTTGGGCCAGGATTCTTTCAGACTGATGGGCAACATTTTGATGAGTGACATTTTGCAGATATGTACAGAAGCTCAGTGGGGAAACTGTCAGCCACAACCAACAAAACTGAAACATTAGCAAATAAAAGTTATTTTAAATTGTTTATTTTTTTATTCTTGTCTGTACCCTGTCCTGCAGTTCTCAGAAGTATTGCACCTTAGCACTTTATTCTACAGTAACTGTATAAGACATGTTGCTCATTGGATTTCTAATCATCTCAGATTTTATATTTCTCTGAAGCTGCATGGGGACAATGTCCATTGCTAAAGTGCTATATAAATAAAAATGGAATCTTGTAGAATAATGCCCTATTTGTAGATCATAATTTATTGTGTTTATCTGAACTTCATTGTCCAACAACTAAGCTGGAATAGATTGCATCTTTATTGTTTCATCTTACAATAACAATTATTTGCCTCTAATGGCATGAGGTACTGTGTTAACAACATTTAAGCAGGAAATTAGCAATTAAGTTATCATTAAGTTTGTCAGCTATCATTAAGTTGACGAATGAGTCAGTAAAGATAAAATTACCCATCTCCTCTGTAATTAAGGACACCAACTTTCACAGTTCGCCAAGCTGTGTTACAGTCCTCCTTTGTAATAGGGGATAATTAAAGGCCATACCTGTCAGCACACAGTCTAGTTCATCTTACATAGCCCTAGATCCCTTATTCATTTAGTGATAAAAATGAAAAAAAAAAACAGCTACCAAAGCAGAGCATGCTAATGACCAATTTTATTTTATTTTTTTTGCTAGTAAATTATACCATTGAACTGAACCTACCTCAAGGGAACTATATGCTTATGTAACAAACACCAAACACTTACCACTCGATCTCCATTCTCTAGTGCAATAAATAAATAATCTATGCACTCCCACTCAACCAGACATAAAAAAAAACGTTAACATTCTCTCATATACTTAAAATAATGAACTATAAGTAATAATATATAGTAATTAACGTTTATCCTTTTTGCTCTAGTAACTTAAATGCTATAAGACATATAAGTGCTGATGTACAGGGGTGTGAGTTCGTGTGATGACTGATGTGTGAATCAGTAGGAACAGGACATGCAGCAGAGGACCTGCAGTGACTCATGCTCGTACTTGCCAGGCATGGAGAGAATTACTCACTGCTTCACTTAGTGAATAGTTAAAGCAGCTAGTCAAAATCACATTCTACAGAAAGAGTTGATATTTAATCTGCACACGTGTTAACCTGAATGAGAACAGAACAAGTTTTCCCCCAACATGGTTTTACACTTGCTTGCATTTATCGAACTGCATTTGTATGAAAAAAGTTAAAATTAAGGATTAGATTTTGTTTAATTTCATACAAATAAATTCTTCACAAGTTTACTTCTTAAATTTCGCATAAGATTATGTTTTTCCTCATGAAAGTAATTTGGGATTACATGAACTGTACATTGGAACGTGTAATGTCCTGAAAGTTCACATTTGAATGTCACGTGTGATGTCATGGAAATAATGTATGCTTAAAATAAAATCACATGCATATCGATCAATCAATGAATCAATCAATCAATACATGAATGATTAAAAATAGATATGTAAAAATGTAAACTTGTAAATAGTGTGAAAAAGGGATAAATTACTTGTGAGTTATATTTATGTGACATTTCTGTGAATTTTCTTTATGTGATGTAAAAAAAAAAAAAGAAATTGTACATCACTCTGTGGCCTTTCTATTCATGCACATTTCTCACGCTTCTTCATTATTTAACTCCTCATTTTGCACATGCTGCTTATTGCACTTCTGGTTAGATGCTAAACTACATTTCGTTGCCTTGTACTTGTACATGTGCAATGACAATAAAGTTAAATGTAATCTAATCTAATCTAATCTAATCTAATTCTACTATTAGGTTGTAAGGATGCTGAAGTCTAGGGGAAAATACCTGGACAAGTCACCAGTCTGTCGCAGTGCAGACACATGGACACATGCAAATGGAGTGTTGGCCATTTCATGCTAAGAATTTAAAATCTTAAAGCCAAAACTTTAGTCCCACATTTGTCCCAAATTCTGCAGATTCCTGAGATCCATGACTTTTTTCATGTACTTATAGGGGTGAGCTCATTTGGCCCAAACACATCCACTTCCTACCACCCTTGACTTCCCCCACGTTCTCTCCTCCACACTCATTCCATTTGACCTGTGGCAGTAGAGGCCCCTCTCCAGCAGCTCCCTCCAATCTGAACTTCACTTTTGGAAGCCTCATATAGCCATCAATGAATAGTGTATTGTACCCCTTCAAGATAAATGACTCTCCCAACAATATGGGAGAACTGTCGCTGTGCCCTTCCATTCATAGGGCAGGACACTTATCTTGAGCTGTCCGAGAAACTTTGACTTTCTAGCAGTAGAAAGGAAATGAAGGTCAGGTCCTTTTCTTATGCAGAACAGCACAGCTGAGCCCTCTGATTTATCTGGAGGAAATTAAAGGCTCTTAGGCCTGATAATATCCACAAATGATTACAAGAAGTGGAATAAGACAAAATGGCACTGTTCGGGAATATCAAAATTTTTTAAAAAAATTATAGCTATAAATGTATATAATCGCTCAAAATCATGATGCTGATTTATTTCAGTAGCTCATTTTAAATTATCTGGTGTAACAGGTTAAAATAGGACATGATGAATTAATAGTGTTATACTATTTGAAACGAATGTTTAGCCCTTCTGTGATAAGCCATAACTGACTACGAAATAGGTGCTTTTCACCATGTCACCCCAAATTAGACACAGGGTCTGATTTATGGCGAATGTAAACATTGGCCATCTGAGTTTAATTACAATGCACCAATAAAATAAACCATTCCTAAATGAACAGTAGTAAGGACACGCTTCATTAGAGTGCGCTGTTGTGACAAGTACATCATGAAATACTCGCTAGAGCTAATTACTCTAAGAGACTCCTTTGGTTTCAGGACTGCAAATATACAAATTAAAGTAAATGTGTACATATGACTCGCAGTGCATTAAAGCTTTATGATTAGAACAGCGCAACATATCACTTTAAATAGCCATGCTAGAGACAGTCTATGCACATGAGGCAGAAACCTGAACCTTACAATTCTAGTGACAAACCTTAGAAAACACTGTTTCTTTTTTAAATGTATAAACACTGTATCTACAGCAATGTGCAAAAGTTCAGGCACATGTAAAACCTACAGATGCACTTAGTAACCATGAATATGAACTGTGACTGATATAAAGAGTCATCATATGAAAACTTGAACTGCATTTGCCATGAGCAATTTTTCACTCCATCAGTCAAGTTTCCATCAGTGACCAGTTAAATTAATAATAAAAACATTAATAATGAATTTCTCTGGTTACACATTTGCACTTTTTCTATATAGCACACTGTAAAGCTGCTTTAAGAAAATGTCTATTGTTAAAAGTGCTGTATAAATCCAATCAAATCAAATTGAAAGCTTTAAAATAAAATGTAAAAATGCATAAAGAGTAATAAATAGCAGTAAACATTATTTTAATTCAAATGCATCAGTAGTCACAGGGACGCTTCAAAGAAAGATTTTTTAAAGTATTTTGGTGAATCTGCTACAGTTTGTACTCACTTGCTTCTGTTGTTGCAGGCAGCCAGCATTCATGTCCTTGTTGTGGTCTATTATGTAAAATGTTACTTTCTTTCCATATGTTACTTTACATGGTTGCATTGACTGTTGAACATTTTTAAATTATAAATAACTAATCAGTTTAATTACTCATTTATTTGTAATGAAATTTGGAGAACATATCACAAGCAGACAGCTTGTGATGGAAGTAATATTTGTTGTGTACAGATTCAGCCTGAAGTAGCTTCTTTATCTCTGTCCTGACCTTGTTCATTATCATTGTTATAAAGTAATTCTTTGCACGTCCCTCACACTACTGTCTGTCCTGTAATTCACAAGTCTGGCTGAGCTTAAAAAACTTTTCAATAATATTGTCTAGCTTACTTATTGAAATGTGCTGACAGGTTTTGCTATTGTCTAAGCAGAACAGATCTGTCAGTATCTGTCAGTATAAAGTTTATCATTTATAAATCACTTCTATAAATGGCTTGTCTGTTTATTCAGCTCTGAAGACTTTCTGTAAATCACCTGTTGAAAACAATTACATCGTGTACAATTACAATACAACTGCTTATAATTAAGTTGTAATAGTTTTTTAGTTGGTCAATCTGAATTAAAGATTCCACAAGCTTCTGTAACCCCTATTTTCTTCATACTCACATGTCCTTGTTGATAAATGCCAATCACCTATAAAGAGTGTTTATTGTAAAGCTGCCTTACGCTTAGTGATGTCCATAAAACTGAATGAAATGTAAACAGTGAAAGCCCTATTTATAGGGTACCATTTCTTTTTATCCTGGATGAATGGCTAGAGTTCTTTGTATTAATTTATGGATTTGTTTGGCATTAAAAGTACTACAATTTCCATTGTATTTCTGTGTGCAGTTAAAATTAATAAGCTATATATAATTACAGTAACTCATTCCAATTACACATTTCAACTAGATCTTCATGAACACCACATGTCTTTTTAAAATGTTGTATCCAACTTGGTATATCCAACTTAATAATGATGCCCAGTGCTTTTGATTTTTCAGAAAGCTTCAGTTTACTGACTTCGGAATATTCAGGGGTAGAAGTTTAGAAAACTTTATAAAACTTCCACTCGACATTTTAACCATATACAGTGTTGTACAGTACACAGTGAAATGAAACACGGTTCTCCAAGACCAAGGTGCTACAAAGAACAACAAACTCCACAATACAACATAAAGTGCACATGTAGCAGTAGATGTGTCGACAGGTGAGGATGTGTGTGTGTGTGTGTGTGTGTGTGTGTGTTTAGTCCAGTCACTGAAGTGTATATTTGTTCATACCAGACTCTGATTGTTTAGGAGTCTGATAGCTTGTGGAAAGAAACTGCACAGTCTGGATGTGAGACCAGGATGGTTCAGTACCTTTTTCCAGACAGTAGGAGTGTGAAGAGTGTGTATAAGGGGTGTGTGTGGTCATCCACAATGCTGGTTGCTTTGGGGATGCAGCGTGTAGTGTAAATGTCTGTGATGGTGGGGAGAGAGACACCAATGATGTTCTCAGCCATCCCTACCACCCGCTGTGGTGCAGTTCCCAAACCAGTGATGCAGCTACCCAGGATGCTCTCAATGGTTCCTCTGTAGAATGACATTCAGTATGGCTTTTATTATTCCATAATGAAGCACATTTTGAAATTTTTTGCAAAACTGACATGGACAACATGGACAAAATGAGCATCTCTTTCAATCATATCATCATCTGCTACCAGGTGATATAACCACACATCACACACATTCATTCATACCACACAAAAGCCTCTTTTTCAAGTTCATCTAACTTTTACATATAGCATGTACAATATAGTAGTAAAAAATCATAAACAATATTAGCAGTATTACTACACTAACTATTAAATACCTATACAAATGATGCCCTCCCTATACATTTACATGATATTTTCCCTAAAGCAACAAACATAATTGACTATGTTTTAAACTAATAATAACGAGTATTTAGACAAGCATTCTTTATTATATCCCGAATAAAAGCTAGTGCTTAGTCTTTTTTAATTGAGAAAATATTTTAGTAAATATAATGCATACTACAATCACTATAACATATGTTTAGTACTGCAGGTATCATGTGTTATAACTAGAACATCAGTGATTACGATCAGCATGCTCTATTATTAATTTTGTCTAGGATCTCTGCGAAGCTTGAAATGCCAGCTCAGCAGGATTGCAGCAGTAGAACACCTCTGCATCATTACTTTACAGCTAATGTCATTTAACATATTTTTGTGTCCATACATTTTGTGTATTTAAAAATGCTATTTTGAAAATTTCTCTACCATCTTTAAATAAAAGTATGCGAATATGATCTTAATTGCAAATCATTCTTTCATCAGTATTTTATTTGGACCATAAACCATGACCACAGCACCCAGATGTTAGGCCATTTAGTAATGTGTAACAAATTGATGGGCATACTCTGAGACACAAGGTCTCCAGCTGCCCCATATTGGCATTGGTAAATCTCTCACCAAGGCGGGGCGACTGATAAGCTTAAATTCTTTGAAAAGTTTGTATTAGAGCCTTTGTGTTTGATAGTTATCAGCTGTATTTAGGCAAACTGTAAACCTCTGGTTGCTGTGAAGATCAGTGGGTCATAAGTAATCAGTTCAATTTATTACATCAAACGCCGAACATAAGAATAAACCATGGCAATGGCTTTGACGAATCACACAAAAAAAGAGATTGCGATTGTTAAGGATTTGACTATAGACTCATGAGCAAAAGCTCTGGGCATCTCTCCCTGTCCAAACAGCCCATCAGGACTTAGTGCAGCTGTGAGGTCCTCCATTTCACACTGACATGCTTTGGCAGGCATCTGCCACACCACATGTGCTGTGGAAGTTTTGTCTGGAGATAAAAATCTTACGCCATTCTATACACTGACACTACACTAAAGAACGAGGACTGACACACAACGCAATGTACCTGATTAGGTGATATCAGTCATGTTGCATAATACTTTCTTTAAAACTTTATAATGTTTCTGTAAGTTGGTGCTATGCATTTGGTGCAATGCAGGATACTAAGATCATAAATAATTCACTGGT
>JAOVVF010000025.1:13804552-13825464 GCA_028565595.1 Duopalatinus emarginatus | reverse complement strand
TTGTCTGCTCCCTGGCCTTGGCTCTGGATTGTCATGGATTAACTAGGCCTGTTCTAAGACTATGTCCTATGCTACAAAAAATAAGAGCAGCACCTTCCCGAGTGGGATGGATACTGTCCCGCTCTAATAGGCCAACCTTGCCCTCAAAACTACTACAATGATTTATAAAGCCCACATCGTTTTCAGAGCATCATTTGGACATCCAGCAGTTCAGTGACTATAACTTGCTGTAAGTTACATCACCACGTCTCATTGGGAGGGGGCCAGAGCAGATTACTTCATTGGACATCTCTCTCTCTTTCTCTCTCTCTCTCTCTGTGCGTGTGTGTGTGTGTGTGCGTGTGTGTGTGTGTGTTTATATCTTGGTCATAAGGACCAAAAATAAAGAAGGCAAAGAATCGCCTTTTTATTACAAAAAGAAGGTAAAAAGTTGCCTTTTTATTACTAAGGTAAAGATTAAACATAAGGTTAGATTTAGGCATAGCATTAATTAGCTGCTGTGTGTGCGTGTGCACGTTCATGTGCGCGTGTGTCTGTCTGTCTGTGCCTTTTTGTGCATTAATGATCATGGTGTTTGCATTAATGTGCAGTCTTTAGAAACACATTTAATTATCCAGATGCATGATTCAGTTGTGTCCAATCATTGCTAAGGCTTTTATCTAGCTTTTAGGGCAGCTGCTATTGCCAATCACATGCTGCTTTGAGAAACATAACATTAGGCTTGTAAACATAAAGTCTTTCACTACGATGAATATCATTAGGTTTGATGGTGAACAAAATGAGCGGGAGGAGGTGACTGTGCCAATGCACTTTAAATGTTATGGTAGATCATGTCCCACTGAAAGCATACATAAAAAAGTGTGTGTGTGTACGCACATGTGTGTTCTGAATCCTAAATTTGAAATCCTTAGCTAAACACATATATCACTGCCCTTAATGATCTATTTTTCTTCATCACACAAACACCCCACACCCGCACACACCACCAATGCACACTTGCATACCCAATATCTGTCCACCTGCTGCAGTGCCTGTTTATCAACCAACGGCTGTCAGGCGTTCGCTACGCATTCCGCAGGAAGTGAAAGCTCCATGCCACCATGGGACAGGGCTCAGACAGCCGTGCAAATAAAATAAACGTGTGTGTGTGTGTGTGTGTGTGTGTGTGTGTGTGTGTGTGAATGAGTGAAATCTGGGACAGCAAGTGTGGGCTTTGGCAGCTGACAAAGCGCGGGAAAGACAGAGAAAACACAACAGCCTAATTCACTTTGACCTCATTGGTTGATTGTGTAGATATTTGTGTAATATTATGTATAATATTATTAGGTATAAGGAAAAAAAACTCACTCAGCTTGGCTAATTTTATTCTACATTTTTCATAAACAATAACATGTTTCAATGATAAGTCCTAAATACACATATACATATAATTCAGCCCAGATAAGTTTCAATAAATATTTAAAAATTAGTCTCATAATTAAACTTTATTTTATAGCTTCATATTTCTGAACTTTCCACTGAGAGAGTACATTAGGTTAAAGTTCATATTATTTATTAATTACATGTTTTTCATTTAATGTGATCTGGATTAAACACATTCAATATTAGTGGCCAGTCAAACAGGCTAATAATTATAAGAACATATTTATGCATCTCTATTACATAAACTGTTAAGGAAAAGATTTTTAGGTCTTATATATTCATATTGATATCACACCCTGTTTGTATGTTTGGCTTAAATTCGTCACTGTCACTATGTTATCATGGTATAGAGTCTTCATTTTCATCCTAAGATTCTCAACCTCACTACCATCATTTTTAACACTTCGTTTTCACTCCCTCCATTAGATCTGATAACTCAGTGGTGACTACTGAGGTAGATAGAGAGTTTATAAAATGTATATCTATTGGGTTGGTGCTGGCAATCCAGTGCCAGCCAAAAAAAACTAACCATAACAATACAACACAGAGCCGAATTTTCACGCATTGCTTGCATTACACTCCACATGCGATCTTCAATTTACTGTGTCTCTCTCTCTCTCTCTCTCTCTCTCTCTCTTTGTTTTCAGAGACATTGAGCTTTAAAGACTGATACTGGATTTCGTCATAGTCCAGAAAAGTTAGAACAGAAAAACTGAACCAAATCTTTGTTTGGGTTGGTCTAACTCATTCTCCTATAACTGCTGCCATATGTTTAGTGTCACAAGTAATCTTTTCCACAGGTCACTAGCAGGCATAGTTATAGGTGGGGAACCTCTCATACTCAGCTAAAATCAAACAAGTCTAACTAATTCATTTCTGTTGCTACTCAATTAAACAATGTAACTGCTGAAAAATACTGTATAAAACATTTCCAATGCAGCAAAATATTATTGTCTACTTGCATAGGCATTTAGACATAGATTTGTATCTATCTTTTCTTTTATTAATTAAGGCGTGATGACACTTAGGTGCCTTTTTGAGCTGTCCCAATGCTCTTATATATTGTGATTGACATTAACTTGTTGCTGTTTTTATTTTTTAACAGTTGAGTCATTTGCATAACAAGGGGACAGAGGACCCAGCGACCCTGGAGTCATGTGATATGAGAAAAAGCGACAGAGATAGAGAGAGTACTGGCTAATGTCTGCAGCTGGGCCGACATTTTGTTCTGCAGCTGGTCTAGTTAAAGTACCCAGATTCCTCTATGCCCCCATTAACACAAATCATGCCTTGTAGTAGTTGTAAATGCTGCAACAATGCCACTGGCACAGATCACCCCAAAACACACACACACACACATACACACACACATACACACACACAAGAACCCATGCATTGCTTCATATTAACATTTAGACACCTGTCTAAGACCCTGTCATATGCACAAACCCTTGTATATACAAATCATTTGTTGTTCTTTGAGAGACAGTGTGAGTTGTTGTTATTGTTTTTGTGCCTTTGTGCTGTCTGTCTTTCGCTTGGTGCATATTTTAAAGATCTATCATGAACCACAAAGACTGGCCTTAAAGCAGAGCCCAGACTGTGACTTGCTAATTCGTCTATTCAGACCAGTTTTCTTTGTCCATACTGCATAGCCAGACATGTGGAAGTCAGATCCTAGTGGAGGGAACAACCAAGTAAGAGATGTCCCAAAGACACCAAAATGGTAATTAATTACACTGCACAACACAATGCCTTGAATTGCATTAGACTCTGTCTTTGTAAAGTAAAGGGGGTATATAAGAACAGGTTTATACAATAGGTACAAGGGTTGGACTAAAGCAACCTCACATTGTTCCTAAATGACAACTTCATAATCTGTCAAGCCTTCTGGCTGTAGGTAAGGTGACACCAGAATGACTTTGTCTGTCAAGATGGCTTCATTTATCTTGCGTTTTTGTATCTTTGTATACCAACAGTCTGATTACCACTACACAAACATAGAAACATGCTAGAACTTCAGTCTTTTTATCCTAAAACATTTGTCTGCCACTTTCTTCCCATCATTAATAACCAGATAAAGAGCTCTTTGATGGCAGGGGACAGCGTCATTTTTGGAGCACTAAGGATGGCTGAGTCTGTGGGAGGGGAGAACTGAATGCAGCACAGCTGGGGTTGAGGCAGGGAAATGGTGACAGCGGGTACCAGGGCAGGCAGCCATGGCAAAAAGGCCATCTTTGTTCAACACAGGTGCTCACTGGAGCCACTGGCTCTCACATCCTGTATGCAATTGTGTGTCCTACTACATTATGCATGCAGTGGGGTGTTAAAAATCATGAGCTTCCTGTCAAAAGCCAAGGATAGAGAAAGAGAGAGAAAGAGAGAGAGAGAGAGAGAGAAAGAGAGAGAGAGATGTCTATGCCATCAGAAGCTGTTCCAAAGGCCTTCAAAGCAGTTGTGGAGTCATGCTTTTTGTCACTTGGGCCAAGCATTTAAACACCACAATACTCACAGTACATTTATGCCCTATATTTCAAATTCGCAGCAAAGCCATGTGTGCTGTAGCACATTTTCAGTTCCCTTGCAGATGACATTAGTAGTGACCTGCCTGTGAAAGAGCCTTTCTTTAAACACTGTAGATGTCTGTCACCACTATAAAGGCCAATAAAAGGCTCCTGAATGTGGTTTTGTGGTGCTATTGTGTCTCTTTTTGCTAAAGGATTTGATACTTCCTTAATAAGTGTGTGAAGTGAACGGCAGAGACAGGCCCCCTTCCCCAAGAACATCTCTGCCATGAGAAGATGGTGCAACTTTAGTAATTACTTAGGGATTACAATAATCTATATATGGGAGTCCTTCCCAAGCCATTGTGCTCCAACATGGGATGAACTCAGTACAATTAAACCATTTTGTTTCAGTGTGTGGGCCCTCATTAGCATTATCTTCACTGTGAAGAATCTGTCTGTCTCTGTCTTACTCCGTCTCCCCATCCCTGATCACCTTGTCATAAGTTCCTAGCACTGGCCTTGTTACCAGGGTTTCCAATCCGTCTCCAGGGGGATCTGGAGGGTTTCTTTGTTAGCTAAACTGCCTAAAACTTAACACACTGTTCTCTGAGATAAATAGTTAAACTGCCCTTATATTTTCATGGGCAGTATTTAAACAAAATTATATATATAAGTATATGTAACTTATAGTATAAATATATATAACTAAGTGAATACAATTTTAAATGTATCAAATGATCCAATTCTTGCAGATGTCAGACCAAGTAATTGCCACAGAAACTCAGTAAAATTGAATTAATAGTCATTCATCATCATTTGGATCTTCAGCCTTTTCTGTGGCTCCATAGAGGTCAATAATTCTCCACTTTGCAGGAGGTTTCAGTCTATAAGAACTGTTTGAAGACTGAAGCCTCGGGCTGCTTCTCTGCCGAGGGCTGTGAGACTGGCAGCCCAACACAGTGGGAGGGTGGTAAAGACATTAACCATTAAACAGACACCACAGCGCAATGTCTAAGGAAACGTGGATAAGAGCAACTTGCAGCCCCATGCAGCTTTAAATGATCACCTCTTTAATCTCAAAGCCTTGAAGGAATCCACAGTGGGAAGCTCTTTACAGAGGCCGGTATTATCTGCTTAAAGGAAAACTTGAGACAAAAAAGGACTTAGTATTGTCTAACAATTATAATGCTAGCAGCATATTTCCTTTGTAATTTTTTTCTCGTTAAGAGACAAGTCAATGTTGTTTGATTTAAATAAGTGTTGCTTTTAATAACATACATGTACAGTCAGGTCCATAAATTTGTGCAATCCTGCTCTGTACACCAGCACAATGGATTTAAAATTAAGCAATCAAGATCTGACTTGGTCGTGAGAATTATAGGCTTCCAGTTTTTATTCAAGGGGCTTAACAAAAATAATTCATCAACCTTTTAGGAATTATAGCCATTTATACACAGTCTCTTCACTTTCACAATCTCAGAGGTAATTGAACATAATTGCAAATATTAGTGTTAATATTTAGATGCAAATACAAAAAAAAAAAAAAAAAATTGCTATGATGGACAGGCTAAAAACCATATGCTTTGCTTTTGCTTTGCTCTGTAAAACTAGGAATTGAACAGATTTACTCTCCATCAGTCAAATGTCCATCAGTGAACAGTTGGTAAAATTCAACAAACATTAGAGTTCATGTTATAACTATAACAAATTTTCTTGGCTGTACATTTGCACTTTTTGTATAGTAGGGGATTATTTATAATCACACTATTCGTTTCACTCTTGTCATCTTAGCGTGTTTTTCCTTGTCATTGTCACCGGCTTGCTTATCAGGAATAAAATTTGTTTCAACAATGTACCAAATTGTTTATTTGACCACTCAAAATCTACTCAGAAACTAAAGTTTCTGCTATCTCTCTGATAGGTCTAATTTGTCTTGTCAGCCTTTTGATGGCCTGCTTTACTTGCGCTTTGAATCACTAACTGAGAGCTCCCATAAACCAAATGCAATTTCAAAAGATGCAAGATCTTTTATTTTCTTAGTTTATCATAAATTAATTAGGAAACATCACACCTGCCCATTAAACTACAAATCTGTCAATTGTCCAACTACTGCAAACATGAGGGGCCAGTGTAAAAAAATAATTCCTGTGTACAGAGGTAAAATTACAACAAAAAAAAACGTCCAAAAATTTGTACATTTAAAAAAACAAAAAAACACCTACACAAAACCCAGCCCAAATGTGTCATAGAAGTACTCCCTTGAATACACAAAAGAAAATAAAGAAAACTTTAAGACAAACCACGTTCAAATAGGTAACGATTGACTTCGATTGACTTCGAGTGTAACGTTACTTAGGTCATGCCATGCTCAGTTTAAGCAGCAACTGCAGCAGGAGAAGTGCATTGTAATCTTGCAGCATAAGTATCAGCATCTTGCACTTGCTCATACCAGGCACCAGGGGCAGATGTTCAACATTCAATGAACAGAAATGACAGATTGTTTGTGATTAGCATCTGAGACATGAGGTAATGCAAAGGACTCTGACAGGTCTGGCAAGTATTGTTCATAGGTGTCTGATAACATGCTTTCAAGCAAAGTCTGTGTTACACAGGTACAGAAAACATAAAAATAAAGACGAAAAGTCTAGCATTTCTGTCTAGGGCACAGAATGTATGGAGAAAACAAAGCTAGACATTGGGTGATTGTGTATTAATTGTGCTTTATTATTTTAAGCAATATTAATATGTAGAAATATTTTGTCCCTGTTATTTCATGAATTAACATGTAAAACAGTGTGATTGATATACTTTCATGTGAACCTATGAGAGGAAAATACACACGTGCCATTCACTGCTTTCACCTGGCAGTGCAAAGAATAGTGCAAAAAAATAAAAAATAAAAAATAAAATAAAATAAAATAAAACATTACCTCTGTCACTAGACAAGTTTAAGGGCCAGCAGGGTGTGTTAAATAGTTAACGTTCATTTGACAAATTTGACAGCTCATTGCCATAAAAATGATGCATCAAGGATGCACAATTACATCACAAAAAAGAAGTAATGTCAGCTAAGTATAAACCAGCAGATGGATGCAGATGACTCTGTCTGGTTACCAACATGGTTCTCCCAGGTAGATGCCACTTATTAACCCACTCCAGCCAGGGGTCTTTATACCCTGACGTTGTCTGTGCTTAAATGGATCTGAAGTGCTGTGTAATGGGATCATTGGATTATAAGAGTTTGGATGTGTGTGTGACCAGGCTTAGAACAGTAAGATCTCTGGCCATCTATGAGTTTTAGAAGTTATATCTACACTCCCCCACCATCTAAAGCTCAGCTTAGAGGCCTGGTCATTAGATATATCTCCTCTGGGCTCTTGTGCTCTCTGGTCTTCTCTCTGTGCCCCTGAGGGCATGTCAGAGGGGGTAGGTTACCCTGGAGAGGGCCATAGGCATAGACACTCCAGGCCCAGGAAGGGCATGACCTCTGGCTGTGCGCCATGCTGTTTAAGGCTGCTGATATTAGGCATCATCAAATGATCCCGTGTGGGACTGAGAACCGGCTGCTGTCACACATGACAGTGCGGTTTAATTACCCAGCTAGGGGAGAAGAGCTAGGGGTACCATAAGACTCTGATCGGTAGGGGACAATAAAAGCACAAGGCAGCCAGCTGACAGCATTCCTTTTCCTCCTCTCTTAACAGACAGGAAACAGCAAGCCGCGTTTAGAAGATCCATTGCTTGTGATAACATCATTTATCTGATCGAAATGCCTAGAGGTTGTCGACTCACCTAAATGGGAGGAATAATTCCATTAATCATTCTCTGACCCTGGAAAGCGGGGCAGATACATGACATGTTGATTTGGTAGCAGTGTTAAAACTGTGCTGTAAATCAGATCTACACACTCACAGGAAGTATGACATTGTTAAACATTACTTATAGAATTAATGCGATTTTAAATGTTAGGCTTGCTCCAACCTAACCACAGGGCCAAGAAAACATTTTAGTGGAGACCGTCTTTTGTGGAGGCAAATTTCTTATAAGAAAGATCATTATTGTCCCCTGTCCTACCACACAACGCTGGAATGACCTTACAGACCTAAACCTGAAATTATTGTAAACCATACTGATTTCTTTACACATTAAAAACAGACGGTTATGCTGATTAATGGCAGTGGGAAAAGGTTCAGCCATCTTTTGCAAAAAAAGACATATTTATCATGTTAGAACCCACAGACTGTATTTGTTTATGGTTGTATTCTCCTGCACTGTGTTTTCCTTTTGAATTACCAAATCCTGATGTCCTGTGTTTTGATGTTTAAAGTTTACATGTCTGGGTTGTCTAGTAGGATTGCAAGCTTTGGCAAGGGTGGCTACATTTTGCAAAAACCTATGTTAAGTCTGCCAAAAGCATGTGCGAAAATGTGGCCTAAACAGACCAAAATTGAACCTTTTGGCCATAATTCCAAAAGGTATATTTGGCTCAGAAACAACACTACACGTCACCTAAAGAACATGATACCACAGTGAAGCATGGTGGTGGCAGCATCATGCGTTGGGGCTGATTTTCTTCCACTGGAACTGGGACTTTATTAAAGGTGATGGAATTATGAACCGTTCCAAATATCAGTCAAGTTTTGGCACAGAACTTCAGGCCTTTGCTGAAAAGCAGAAGATGAAGATGAATTTAACCTTTCAGCAACAATCCAAAGTACACAACCAAATCAAGAAAAGAATGCCTTCACCAGAAGAAGACATAAATTTTGGAATAGAGACCAGCCATAGACCAGACATGAATGCAGTTGAACATCTGTGGTAACCTTATTAGGGCTGTGCACAGGAGATGCTCTTGCAATCTGACAGATTTGGGAATGAGTGGGCAAAGGATGAGTGGGCAAAGATTGCCAAGCCAAGTCAACATGCTGATAGACTTCTATCTACTAAGACTGAATGCTCTCATAAAATTAAAAGGTGCTTTATACTTTAGCACCTGTAAACTATATTATACTATTAGTCTTTTAACACCCCCCCCCAAAAAAAAAAAAAAAAAAAAAGTTTATTGTTCAATTTAATTGTACAGAAAAACATGTTGTGTCCTTTAGGACTGCTAGTGTGAGCTCTACCCCTCACCCCTACTCTGAGGCCATGGGCATGTTGTGTGTCTGTGTTCAAGAAAGACTGTGGAATAAACTTGGCATGTGGCCCATTTTGGACATTTGACCTGGTGGAGGTATATTTCTTTTCACAGTGTGGTTTCATGGAGCTCACGCTTTTCCTTAAGCTGAGGCTAAACATTGAGTGAGGGTGGAAAACAAAATATTTTCTTAAGGTTCCTGGACGCCAGGTTGCTTAAAAGATTCCACAGCCCTGTGTGTCCAGCTTTGGCCAGCAGGACCACAGGTTCTGTTTTTGCTGCCATAAAACTGCCCAGACTGAAAAAAAGACAGGACATATATGAACATATTCCATTTGCATGATTCTTATAAATTCTAATGAACTGAAAAATCGGGGAATACTCCCTAAAGGAAAATATGCTCCTAAATATATCTGAGACCTGTTTATGTTCGTATGAATCAGAACAGGGACATATCACAGATCATAAAATTTTATTTATGCCAGAAATTATTTTAATTCCCTGCTTGAGGCCTCAAACCATCTCTTAACACTTGTTCAATAAATAAAAATTTGGCAATGTAAAGCCTTGTTTCTACAAACATGTCTGTATTTTGTCTGTGTTGAGGCACTGTGGGTAGTATCAGCCATTTCTCAAGCTCTTGAGTGGAAATCAAAGGTCAAAAGGTTGGTGTTTAGGGTCAGTGTCACAGGTGGTTTGGGAGTGGATCGAGTCAGTTGTCATCACAACAATAGCCCAAGCACATGTAAGTCTTTGGACTGCATTTAAGCTTTGGAGAGTGAAAGAGCTCAATGGGACTTCTTTGTTTACTGTTGCAGGTCTCTGCTTTGGTGTTCAAAGGGGAGGTGCTCAAGGTTGGGGGTAGATTAACTACACAACCACTGCATGAGCAACACAGGTGATTATAGGGTAGCTCTTCTGTTAACAGCTAATGAGCTAATGTTAATTATAGCTCTCTTCTCAGTTACTCTCAATGCTTTAAAAGAGAGGGCAGGCTATAGAAGAAGGGTAATGAAACACATTTCCAAGTCCAGAAGTGAGCCATGGATTTTGGGTCTGTATCACAGGGAAGCCCATTACTCCAGTTACTCTCAGCCAATTAACTAAACATTTATTAACTAAAAAGTATAAAATAAAATAAAATTACTGGATTGTGCTTATAGACGAAAACAATATTGACAGGTTAATGCAATAAAGCCCAACTTCAGGAAGCACAAGGTGTCTTATTCCTCCTATACCATAGCCATTTGCCAAAAAATGATCCTTCACATTTTTATTTATTAATGAAGGACATGCTTTCTAACCAGTTGTTGTTATATTTTATGTTGCTAAATGTCTGTGAGACAAGTTCATTTCTCTTATCACTTATATAAACTGTCATTCCCTTACCAGCCTCTCAGCTTCAGCTTTATGTTGACCAAATTATGAGCAACAAGCCTGATATTAAAGGCATGTGGTGATGACTGAAAATGCTTTACTAACGCAAATAATCCACTCTGTTTGCTTTAAGTCAAGAATGCAATTAACCAAGATGGACTTTACCGATCAATGCCTGCATATCTGTGGCAGTTCCCATGAGCAAACATGTTTTCCTAGCAGACTGATAAGAGAGGAATGTCAAACATTATGCTGCCCATATATACACTTTCTAAAGCAAAGATGGAGGTGCTTACTGATCCCAGGTCGTTCTCAGCTACCTCTGAGCTACTGTCATTTCAGAATTTTCTTTATCACTTCCTAGGAGATACTAGTTAAATAAAAGGCAGGTAGATCCTTTTGAGAACCTCATTGTAGCCTGATGTTTCCATAATGCACAAAAGGTTGGCCTGCTTTTCACAACCAATGTCCGATAGCATCTCCCCCCTTGCACACAAAGCTGCCTGGCCGAGTTTTCTCACAGATAATGTTGCAAATGAGAGTTTGTGTTTGTTGAACATTGGAGGCAGGACATAGAGGGAACCCCGACAAATGGTAGAGCCCATTTTCTCCAACATTAATTGATTGATACCTGATATTGGATGGGGATTCAGGGCCAACTCTCAGGGGCTGGCGCCACAGCTCAGTGACATGCGTGGGAACGGACTCTTGGGAAGTGTGGGGGGTGGTGGTGCACCTGCAAAATGAAACTCCACGACTATTTCCAATGCACAGTCACTGAGCCGTTGTTCCATATGTAAAGGTGTTTAGCATGTCAGCATGCAAACATCTGAAAGTACCACTCTGCATTAAACAAATGCAATTTATATTTTCTATATATAATACAGTATATAATATATGATGAGTCAGGGGCAACATCAAAAGATGCAAGAGGATGCAAACGGAATAACGGAATGAAAGTACAGTGAACAATGATAGATAGATAGATAGATAGATAGATAGATAGATAGATAGATAGATAGATAGATAGATAGATAGAATAAACATCTTTTATGATTTATAAGTTTTTATAAAACATGATTTTAAAATTCAAAATATTGATAATGATTTGCAATGTAACTCTCAAATTGACTGTTTAAGGTAAAACTTTTTGTAATTACTCTCTCTTTTTTGGCATCAACATTTGTGGTGAACATGCACATGCAAATCTTTGGGCAAAGAAAGTTTCATCACCACCTCTTTAAAACTTCTTCTATAAGGTGCTGCGAAGCCACAATTAGCACTGACTAATAGCATGCTGTCGACTGGGCACTGTGCCGACCTCTGACCCCTGGCTCTAATAAAGCTGTAATGATTGATATTTATCCGTCAGTGAGGACTGTGGCATTATTACTCCTGGGAGGGGGTGTGAGTGAAACCGACTCCATCAGGTGACACTGCTCCCCTACTGAGAGTTTTCACCTCCACGTAAGAACCTACAGGTGTGAGATGGATAAACTTTCCTGGCAAAGGAACAAGGTGATATTATTAATTAATTTGTATGAAATGAACAAAGAAAATGTTTGGAGAGTAAGAATATATGCACAAAAAAGGTTCTTTTTCAAAGCAGAGTGGTTCAGCTGAAGAGTAACGGGCTACACAAATTAATTCCTGATCTGTTTTCCTGCAAAAGCCTCCCTAATCCCTCCATACACTTGTCATCACTGTGTCATAGTTACACGTCATCTCTGTAAGCCAGGCTGTTATGGATCTGGCAGGCATAATCTCAGCGTAAGGGAAAAAAGAGCTTGCAAGGGCCATCTGGCTAATGTTCAAGCAACAGTGCGGAAGCTAATAAAATAAAGCAGCGACTGAAATCAGTGATTCCCACCATGTACTAGTAACACACAGAAAAGGGGACTGAACACAGCTCCCAATACACTGTGTGCATTGGAGAAACAAATATTTATCTTTGTTAGTGCTAATCAGATAGAGCCATAAATATAAAAAGGTCAGGGATTTCCTTTCCTTTCAAATTCTAACTTTAATCAATTAATCAAGAGAAACACGGCTGTAGATGTGCCATCTTCATATATAGAAGCTATTCATTTCCAGATCATTTATTTCCAGATTAAAGATGTTACATTTTGCTGCTGAGAAGACAAGTGAGACAGGATAATGTTTAGGCATGCATGAAAAGTGTACCAGCTCACTTCATAAGCACTGCAGCATGTGAAGAAATCCATGAAGGACTGGGAACAGAGAGCACAGAATGGGAAGGAAAGAAGCTGATCTCATTAGGACACTGATGACTAGGAAACAGATCAAATCAAGCAATGGTTCAAAAATTCAGGACAAAACAAAATGTCAGGCTCATGATTGATCAGGTTGTGTTCTGGTGAAAAACTTGCTGCCTATAACCGCCCCCCAACTCCAACCCTTAGGCACTTCCTATAATCAACGCCCATGCCCACCCATAGCTAATTAGACATTAAGGAAATGTCAGGCATGATGTAAAGCAGCTTGCTGGGGATTGCCGAGGGGGCGGGGACAAAAAAGATTGCAGCATGGAAAAGCGACTTGTGAACCAGATCAATATGGAGATGGCATGACAGAGTTTGGGAGGTGGCTTTGGGATCATGGGAGAGAAGAAATGATCGGTCGAGAGAAAGCGTTCATGCAGTTTCCTAGGACATGCTTTGAGAGAGAGACCCATCTGGCCACTCGAAAGCCTGGGGACAACAAGGCGGGAAATTATCTGTAAACAACTACACAGAAATGCAGATATTCACCTGTCATAAAAAGAGACACCACAGATCATATTTTTTCTTATAATCATATGTTGGTAATAACTGTAGTTAGAAACCATAGTCTGTGTGCTGTCAAGCTTTGAAAGGTAGGTTATAAATTAGAAAAGCATCAAATCTGCATCTGCTGAATGGCGAAGGCTGTACTGATATTTCAAAGCTAAATTAAGCTCTGGCTGTTTTGCTTGTGATGTTCATATTAGCAGAATTTCAGCTGACATGCTAAAATAAGAGTCCTGTGTATTGCTGTGTCTAAATAAAAACTATAAAAACTAAAACCACAGAAATTGAATATTTAGATATATACATGCAGTTCTGCAGCTGTATATACAGCTTTGCAGCTTTGTTTAAAAAACGGACAGCATTCATCTTCAGAATTATTCAGATTCGCTGTGAGGCACATCTAAGCCCTCCCCTGCTGTAGCCATTTATTAAAATAAACCTTTCAGGGAACTGATATTCATCCGTGGTAACCTTTGGCAATTGGCGTGCTGCTGGTAAGCCTTCGTTTGGTTGTCATTAAACAGCTGGAAATGACTAGGGTCTTTCAGGCTGCCTAACCATGATTGGGAGCAACCCCTAGTACCCCCACATAGTGGCCAATTAAAGATAATTTAAGACTTAAGCAATTTGGACAGATTTCTGAAAATTACTGCAGAGGTCATGTTGCCATTGCCTTGTATTTCTGTGGGGGATGGAGGAAGTGAGAAGAGGATATTTGACAGGTTTCAGAAGCAAAACATCACATGAGACATACATATATTGTAATTTCTTGGGACCTTGGTTTTAAGCAGTAGAGTCTACAAGCTCCAAGCACAGAAGGCGAAAAGAAGCGGAAATTACCGTCTGTCTCTTTTCTATGTACCTCTACATACAGTAAAGACCAATTCACACCAGACATGTTTCTTAAGCTTTTTTCAACACGTGTCGCATGCGGCAATTATGCTTCCATTTTAACGAGCGGTTCGATTCACAGCAGCTGTATTAGAGGCACATTGGAGGGGTGTTAAATTCCACACACCATGGTACGCTTATTTAACACCCTTTTTTCATTTCTATGCATAAGTGAAGCATACTTCATAAAACCCATGAAACTCATGCTAAATATCCGAATCTACACAGATGACTGTGCTGTTCAGTTTTCTAGAAAATAATTTTACAACAGTAAAAAAAAGTATATACGGGCTGTTTATTTACTCTCCAACTATTTCATGCCACATTTTTTAGCTGTGTTGTAATTTCACCTGCTCCAGTATCTTTTATTTGACTTTCACTGTGAAGGTAGATATAGAATTGGTTTTCTTGATAAAAATGACGTGAGTTCTCCTGCCAGAAGGGTGTGCAGTGCATTGTAGATCAAATAAACATGGTGAATAACTATATTCAATACTGAACCATATGAATGCTGCATATAACTTGCTGCATGTACATACATTATATTTTCCAGGTGGTTAGATTCTCCTAACGAAGACATCTTATGATTTATCCAAATTAACAGAAATTCCAGGAGCTGAAGTTCTTGTTAAGTCCTCTTTCTCTTCCGCTCCTTTCCTTTGTGTGGCTGTTACAGGTGGCCGCTTTGGTGTTTGCCCTGTGTAGAAGCTTGTTTGCCCAGGGTTGTTCTCGGGAGTAGGTGGACAGGAAGCGGACTCAAATTTGACTGCTTGAAGTGCTGCCAGTACCTTTTACCAAATGTGAAGGATTAAGAGTGACTTCACATGTGTGAGATAAACTATGAAAGAACACAACAGATGGAAGATTTCTTTGTCTGAATGGAAGAATCTAGAGGAATTATCCAATATATCAAGATACCTGTTTTTTAGTCATTTTTAGTTTTCTGTAACTGCTTTATCCTGGTCAGAGTCACAATGGATCACACCCTGAAAGCAATGCAATGTGAGGACATTCCATTGCTATAAATTTTTATGCAAATAATTAATGTTATGCCTAAACCTCTAACACAATCTCTAACACAAACTGTAATTTCTGCAATAAAAAGGCCATTTTCATCTTTTTCATGCTTTATGTTTGTTAAAAAACAACTACAATAACCCAAACACACTTTTTCACATGGGGACAAGCCAAATGTACCCACAAAGTAAAAAATATTTTTAGTCCCTGCCAAGATATAAAACATGCCCACATGTATTCATGAACAATAGAGAATAATCACAACTCTGGCAGAAGCTTAGAACAAACACTAAACACTATTTTTGCATGATATTGTAAAAAAAAGTATAAATGATCAGAAATCAGTTAAGTGGTTTGACCTTCCATACATTCATATGGAATTAATATGGTTTGTGAACTATCTCCATGCCAGTTGTGCTTTTGTTTTCTCGACATACCTGACAAAATAATGATTTAGGTCCTAATTTGTCTTAAGCTTTATTATTCCAGTCTTGAAACAATCCAACTCACCAAGCACAAAAAAGGTCAACAGTGAATGATAGTTAATTAGGACCAGTTAGTATGATGTATGTCCCCTAATGCTAAATGACACTGACTAGCTTTTAGTCATGATTAGCAATGTTAGCATGTTTAGTAAATTATCTTCTTAAGGAGCAACAGCTGCCTAATGATGTATGAGGCACTTCTAGCATTCTGCGGAGCATCACAGAGTTTCTACCCATTTACCAATAATCACGTCTAATATCCTACCCAACCTGTGCAGGAGCTTGTGTGGTCCTTCATGTCACACTTTTACATTGTCCTGGCTCTCTGGGCCACAGAACCCCCACATGTGGTCCGGACTAGGGATGAACAGCAGAGGAGATGGAGGTAGTGCAGTGCTGAAGTTGGAGCTGTCTACCAATGAAGGCTGTATAGCAAAACGCAGAGCACCCAAACTGCCAATGCAATTCAAGTGAGCAATCAATCTCTGCACAGCATGTGGAGGACACACACACACACGTACACACACACTCACACGCACACACACGCACACACATACTCCCGATCATGTGAAGACACTAATACACTGCACTTCGTAACTCTGCCTATTTGCTCATAGCTTGGGGCTAAACACAGCAGGCCTGACTCGTAGCTGTCTGAAATTAGGATAGTGGGAGCACGGCCAGAGCCAAAGAAGCTCACTGACCTCTGACCTTTCCTATGAGACTCTTCTGGACCACAGCTGGGAGCTACCCCTGTCTTCCGTTCTCAGGTCAGGGGGATGGGGATTGTGGCCATCATGCTCTCCTCATTAGAAGACACACAATGACCCTGTTTACATGAGTACAGTGTTAAAGGCAAGTCTGCTGGGTCCTTTTATATGATAAAAGGTGTTTGCAGAGTACAAACATAGTAAATGTAACAGAACTAAAGCCACTTTCATTTCAGGTCATTCACTTCAAATTTCATTTCTTGCCCTTTTAGTCAATTAGCTGAAATTTACGTATGCATTTTATGTTATGCACATTTTCAAAGTAATGAATTTGCAGAAGGATGAGCTAATTATTTGTTTCCTACAAGAGACGAGAATGAAATCACCTAATATAATATGTATACACTTGATTAAAAACACAAACATCATTTCCACAAGCTAGGTTCAGTTCTACAGGAAAACAACACCTCCTTTTTTTTCCTTTTCCATCTTCAGTGTCTAATTTGTGGTCAACACTTAGCATCCAGATGCTACATGCTTGCATGCTTCTTAAGGGAAGTCACCAAGATGTTTATTTGATTTTTCTCCACTTACTTCACCACTGCTACGCAACTCGCATCCACTCTTTACTTCAGTTAACACCCTGTGGCACAGTCTTCATATAAAAGTCTGTAAAATGACACAGCTTCTAAAAAAACACTCCAGTGTCCCATCCTACTCCAGGGCTTGGGCTTGTTAACTACAACTCTTCTCCCCATCCTTCTCTAATTGCCTTGTCTTCAGAGTGATAGATAAAAGATTTCCTTATATGTCATCCTGATGATAGCTCTAATATTTGTTCGCTGCCATGAACCAAGGAAAAATGCACAGTGTTAAAATTACATCCAGCCTCACTTTGGATTAGGTAATAACCTATGCAAAGAGAGACCTGAAATGTCTTTAATCTATATTGTTATTTCCTACTTTTCTATTGATTTTTCTCCTTCTGAGACTGCCTTGCAGACTCAAGGAATTAAAGAGAAAACAATATGGTCTTTATAGATAGTTGGACTACTTCTCAAGGCAAGTCTGGTCTTTTAGGGCAGGGCAGTATCCATCCCACTGGGGAAAGTGCTGCTCTCATTTCTTGTAGCATAGCTTATAGTCTTATGACAGGCCTAGTTAATCGGTGACAATCCAGAGCCAGGGCCAGACATCAGACAAAACCCTCTGTTAACTGCCTTGAGGCATCACCCTGGTGCTACCCCACTGAGTCTGTGTCTGTTCTTCAAGCTGAACATAAGCAAAAATGCAGAATAAATGCAGAAGGTTTATTCTACAAATCAAATTAACATAAAATGACATCATACAAAATGTAACAAGCACATTTGATCTGAACTTAGTATTGCTCAAAAGTACATCCCTTGTGTCTAAAGAGATTTAATGTAGTTTGTTTAAGAGAAAGCTGGATTAGACCAAATGATATTGTGTCTTTAAAAATCTGTAAATGTGTACAATCTCTCCCTTACCCTAACCCTAACCCTTAATCCACAGAACTTTAAACTCACGGGACAATAATTAGTTAGTGTTTGAGACTCTGTTTGTCTTTGTAGGTTGTATTTGTTTAGATGTTTGTTTACATGTTATCGGTATATATAGGTAGGTAATTGTTTGTCGAATGTTGGGTGGCAGGATGCTTTATGTCCTGGGAAGGCTGGGGGTGGTGGTAGGGGGAGTGTTGGGGGGTTAAAACAAAGTCTTAAAACAATAATGTGGTTGCATATATATGTATACCCATAAAGTAGTACTTTGTTGAAACAACTTTTGGTTTTATGAGAGCATTCAGTCTTCTTTTGTAAGTAGGAGTCTTTTTTGGGTAGGAGTCTATAGCATATCACATCTTGACTTGGCCCACTGCAAAAGCACTCCAAATCTGTCAGTTTGGAAAGGCATCTCTGGGCATAGCCCTCTTCAGATATCCTTACATATTTTCAACTGGATTTAGGTCTGGTCTCTGGCTGGGCCATTTCAAGACTTTGATCTTCTTCTGGTGAAGCATTCTTTTGCTGATGTAGAGGTAATCTTTTGGTTGTTGACATGCTGAAAGGTGAAATTCCTCTTCATATTCAGCTTTTTAGCAGAGGCCAAAATTGACTGATATTTGGAACTGTTCATATTTACCTCCACCAGTTCAAGCTGAAAGAAACAGATGCGAAGCTTAATGTCGCCGTCACATACCCACAGTGGGTATGGTGTTCTTTTGGTGATGGGCAGTTGTTGTTGTTTTTTTTAAGCTACCAAAAAAGGATTTTAGTTTTTTTGAATTGTCAAGATTATAGGTCACATTAAAAATAGATTCATCTTGGTCATTTTTACATTACAAAAACCTGGCATTTTAACATGGCTGTGTAGATCTTTTATATTCACTGTATGTTGTTGTAAATAGTCCCTAGTTGCACAGTAAGTATACCTGGCAGGGCTGTTCACACTTTTAAACAATTGTTAGATAAGAGCATTCTTAATGTTGGTAAGATGTTTTTGCACTGGAGACTCACCTTCTGCTACGGTGTATGGATATCCCTGCAGTGGATACTCTCGTTGCTAATCCTAGGAGTAACGTTGACAAAATGCTTGTCTATTATAGATCTGCATCTCAATCTTCATCTGTCAACTACTGAACTAATAAGACTAAGCTGAAGCATCAAGAAAGTAATAATGAGGCTTTAATTATTATTTTGTAATGTAGCATCTTAAATTATAGCAAATACTGTCCAGTACTTTTCAGCAGGTCCATGACTTCATCTATCCTTGTAATTTCCAAATATCAAATCACCACAGCTACCATGACTCCATGCATCTGACATCAAGCAATAGGTTAAATGGTTAAAGGGATACAGGCAGTGCCACTGGAATAATCATTGTTCCTATGGGAGCTCCTGTCTATGTCATATAAACCTCTGCCAGCTAAAGAGCTCAACTCCGTCCAGAAAGCTTCCATAAGAAAACTATATTAACAGTGACAAACAGATGAAATGTCATATTACAACTAAAGCATCCGACAAATTTTGCTGTACATCAAATGTCTTCGGATATCATCATGTCACAAACTCAGAAATCTGCATTCTGCAATAATCACAGACTAATTTGCTGCCTAAAAACTGTGGGGGTAAAAAGCCTGAATATGCCATAAGAAATATGGAAACAATTATTTTGCCGCAAGCCTCTATTTCTTGGCAGGTTTCACCTTCTGCTCTGTGACTCTGAACGTAATCAAGGGGTTTGTGTGTGAGACATTAAGTTCTGTAATAATGTAACAGATGAGATGTATTTTACTGAACAATAAAAAACGATTGATATAGTCACAGACTTCCTCTTACTTGATTAGTGTAATTCAAGATTTCTGTTTTTCAATAGATAGATAAAATGCAAATCGGGGTAATATATAAAAGCAGTATATATATATATATATATATATATATATTATACATAACAGTATCAGTGCTATATAAAACTTTGTATAAAACAGATACTATATATATATATATGCTAGTGTTGGTGATTATGGGTAGCAATGGAAAGGCAGCATCACTTCTAATAGTTAGTATCAAAGGCCAAGTACATAGGCAGATTTCTGATGAAATTAGGGCTACAGCTATGGACCATGAAGTTAATCATAGCCTCATAATGGCTGAGGCTGGTCGATTGATGCAGCCAAATGTTAGGAGAACCACTGTAAATTTAATTATTCAAACATTTTGTTGGGGAGAACAGGTGAGTATATTAGATAGTAATTAAGCTCTAAACAATCTGCACTGCACTACTGTCACTGTGTCACACATGAAGCTTACAGTGGGACAAGAGCTTTTTACATTTTACATATAGACTTACAGCTTTATTGCAGCACAAATTTGCTGTATTGTAGTGTGAAGTAGTGTTACAGTAACAATCTGTTCCAGTATGTACTGCAGTATTGTTTACAGTTGTGCACAGCTCTACACAAAGGGTGTTTCTTATGTCTGTTGTAAATAAGTTTGTACTTTGCTTTTCCACAATGCTGTGAACGAAATAGAATTGCAAAGAAACATACATATTGAGTGTCTTGTACTCATTTACCTCAGAAAATACAGTAATGTGTAACTTAACTGTAGATTTCAAATGGGTGTGCTAATAGTGTATAACGTGATAATGAAAACATGACAAACATCTTTGATCAGGCAATCTGCAAACCTAATTCTAGGAATAACTAGTAAAAAATAAATAAATAAATAAAAAAGGAATAGTCATCAAAATAAGGGAAGCCATATTGTTAAACTAGATTGGCAAGTTTGTGTCATGAGTAGCAGTGATTAATGTGATAATTACAACTATAACAACTGATGCCACTGGTATTTCTTTGAATGCTTGGAATCTTCTTAATTACATATAAAATTATTAGTCTCATTACTTTTTATATTTTAGTTATTACCAGTGGTGGACGAAGTACCCAAATCATGTAGTGTAGTAAAAGTACAGATACCCAAAGTAAAATATTACTCCAGTAAAAGTAAAAGTCCTCTGTTTAGATTTTCACTTGAGTAAAAGTACAAAAGTATTTATTA
>JAOVVF010000025.1:13774043-13787098 GCA_028565595.1 Duopalatinus emarginatus | reverse complement strand
ACACACACACACGGGGGTGGGGGGGGTGGGGGGGATCATGTTCGGTCTCCGCCTCTATCCTGTGTGACTATAAAAGTAGGTGCAGTGTGAGGGAGTGTATTGATGAGATCTGCACCTCTTCAGCTGTGAGTTGAGAGTTCAGGAGCGGATTGTTCACTCATCTCTGCTCCACATCTTCACAGTCTACACCTCCGGACCTGCGCGCGCTCTCATGGACTTGTGAACAGCTTTGACAGCACGTTTACTCCAAGCCTGTTTGCACGCTCTGTGCAGGAGTTTTCAGTCCCAAAAACTTTTCTTGTACTTGTTTCCATTTTTTTTCTCGCATGAATCTACTCGAGTCCTACGTGAAGATGACTGATGAGCAGGACAAATGTCTCTCCGACGCGCCGAGTCCGAGCATGTCGGAAGACTCTGCGGCGTCTCCGTGTCCGTCCGGTTCCGGCTCCGACACTGAAAACACGCGGCCGTCTGAGAATCGGCTCAAGAAAGACGAAGAGGATGAAAACAAGTTTCCTGTGTGTATCCGCGACGCCGTGTCTCAGGTGCTCAAAGGCTACGACTGGACGCTCGTGCCCATGCCGGTGCGGGTGAACGGCTCGGGGAAGAACAAGCCGCACGTGAAGAGGCCCATGAACGCGTTTATGGTGTGGGCGCAGGCGGCGCGCAGAAAACTGGCCGATCAGTACCCTCACCTTCATAACGCCGAGCTCAGCAAAACCCTGGGCAAACTGTGGCGGTGAGTTTTCTTCTTCATTAATTACACTTTCGTTTCAGACAACTTCATAAAGTTTAATACGCGCATTCTTCAAATGTGTAAAATATCACATGTTAAATTGTTATCAGAAACTTGTGTTTGTTTGTTTGTTTGTTTGTTCAGCCTATTCATACACAAAGTCTATGCACTCAGTCAAAAGTAATAGACTGGGGATTAAATAGAGAAATGATTACATCATTTATTTATCAGAAGGCCAATAAAACAGCAGCATGAATCAAGAATGAATTTTGTAATGATTTTATAACAACAATAATAATAATAATAATAATAATAATAATAAAGGGTTTATGTTGCTTATTCATTAACTGACTGATGTTCTTCAGGCTGCTGAATGAAGGGGAGAAGAGGCCATTTGTGGAGGAAGCTGAGAGATTGCGAGTACAACATAAGAAAGATCATCCTGACTACAAATACCAGCCCAGACGGCGGAAGAGTGTGAAAAGTGGCCAGGGAGAAACCGAGGATACTGAACACACACACATTTCCCCCAATGCCATCTTTAAAGCCCTGCAGAGAGCCGACTCTCCTGCGTCCAGTATGGGCGAGGTTCACTCTCCTGGAGATCACTCAGGTGAATAATAAACAAAACCCACCACTCTGATATGACATGCCTTTCAAACACATGCTGCAAGTTCTTCAGTCATTATAGTCATTTGTAATTAGTCAGTATAGTAATTTGTGTGCAGGCGAACGTATAGCATGATTTAGTATAAACATTGTATTTAAATATATAGAAACACATCACCAACTCATTATTCTTACTGAATGTAAGTTATGATAAAGTTTCCTAATACTAAGGAAATGATTATAATGTCTATAAAATGCTGTAAAACATACAAGTTTAATAGGTGCCTATCTGAAACATCAGTAAGCCTTTTGTTACATAAACAGTACACTAAAGGATTGTCTATTCTTGGTATGACTTGAAGTTGGGCTGTTTGACTGTATAATGTTTATGCACAGGGATTAGAACCAAATGATGCTTGTTTGTATTGTGGTGATCAGCAGTTTAAAACATTGGGCAATTGTAAATAAAATGAAGCTGTAAAAGATTACAGAAGGGTGATGCAAACTTTCTAATTCTCTTGACTCTTCTGGTTTGTTGTTGCTCAAAAATCTCTAGTGAAAATGTTAAACGATGGTATGACTGAGACTAATCCCAAAAGCAAACAAGATCCTTGTTGTTCTATGTGCTTTCACTAGATTTATCATTCCACTGCTTATTGTTTTTGGGTTTTGCATTCTATTAGCATATAGAAGAAGGGCTAGGTGGTTAACCCTCACTGTTCTTTCTTGAAACAGGTCAGTCTCAGGGCCCTCCAACTCCCCCCACGACTCCCAAAACAGATGTTCCAAGTGTGAAACCGGACCTGAAGCGAGAGGGCCGTCCAGTTCCTGAGGGCACAGGCCGCCAGCTCAACATTGACTTTCGTGATGTGGACATTGGTGAGCTGAGCAGTGATGTCATCTCCAACATGGAGGCATTCGATGTGAATGAGTTTGATCAGTACTTACCAACGCATGGGACCCCAGCCTACTCTGGGTATGGTATGGGCCAGACAGCAGGCACCAGTGGGCATGGCTGGATGGGCAAACAGCAGCCTCAGCAGCACTCTCTGACCCCACTTGGCACAGCTGGTGAGCAGGGCCAGAGCCAGCAGCGCCCAGCACACATCAAGACAGAGCAGCTCAGCCCAAGCCACTACAATGACCAGAGCCAGGGTTCACCCCAGCACGTGGCATACAGTTCCTTTAACCTACAGCATTACACTGCCACCACCTCCACGTACCCATCTATTGCTCGCACTCAGTATGATTACAGTGACCACCAGGGTGGTGCTGCCTCCTACTACAACCAGGGTTCAGGCCTCTACTCCACATTTAGCTACATGAGTCCTGCCCAGAGGCCCATGTACACTCCTGTCGCTGATGCTAGTGGTGTTCCAAATGTGCCTCAGACCCACAGTCCCCAGTGGGAGCAGCAGCCAGTCTATACCCAGCTCTCCCGGCCTTAAATGACAGAAAAAAAAGAGAATCAGAGAGTGAGACGGGGAGAGCACAGACTAAACTATTCCATCACCCTATCCATAAGACATTATGCAGAGGCCTCAAAGGACCTGCTGCCCACTCCCTGCACCAGCAAACACAGAAAACAACAAAGCAAGCAGGATTAATGTTTTTTTTAGTAATGAAAATATAAAAACGGCTCCCGACAGTGCCTTTTAAAAAGCTCTGAGTTGCGACTATATTTTTCTAGTTATAATGAAAAAGAAACTCGCCTGATAAGAGAGGAATCCTCTGTGAGGACATATTCATTATAAATATTTGTTAGTATGTACTGTGTATGTATTATCTCTTTTTGTTGCTTTCAGGTTGTTCTGGGGGTTTTGTACATTTGCAAAGGACGTGGGAGGTCTTTACTTCTTACCAATGTATTTTTGTAAAGTTAACATTTCCCCCATCATTCCGTATGTGTTTTATTATGTTTTCTGTGGTCTTTTAGAATTGGGCAAAGCTGACATGAAATTGTTAGAAAGTATATGTTTCCTTCTATGTTTTGACATATCTGCAGTCATTGCATTGGAAATGCCATACCAAGTGCCATTTAGTTGCACATCTGTCTGCCTACCATCAGTGCCTGGTTAAGCAGTGTATCCGCAGTGCCTCAACAGTCATCGTTCATCTTGCTCTTTATGTCTGAGGAGGACCAGGAAGTGCCCTTTGACCCGAGACCTCCTTAGAGGTCTCTACAGATCATTTGCTCATTCATCTGCCACTCCATTAAGTCTTGACCTCTTTAATTTATTAATTAGTAATAACTCTATTTGAAAGTAATAATTATTTGAATTTGATTTTTTTTTACTTTACCTCTGAAAAATTGAGATGAAATCCCCACACTCCTGGGATCACAGTTTAGTTGCAGTGCAAATTTTAACCGTCTTGTTTTTATTTATCATTTGTAAATGTTTCCATTTAAATGTTTTTAATTAGTTGTGTACAGATATCTTATAATTGTGATAAAACTTGATCAAAGCAGAAACTGGAAGTTTTTTTTTCAATTAATTCTAACAAATATGGATTACTGGAGGCCTTGGCCACATTGTAAAAACATTTTTCTTTAATGAATCACCAGCATACGGTTTTGTTAAAGTTTTATTTCTTATTCATTTTTGTTTGTTGCCTATTTTAGATTTCATTACATTCTTTAATGCAATGATTTTTTTGGAAAACGCCATTGTCTTAAGAAAAGCTTATCTTTTGTATCATACCATTTGCAATAAAAAGAAAACATATAGAAAATAAATTCAAAATGTTTAGCTATGGCTTTATTTAGCATTTGAAAGAAAAAAAAAAGAGAATTCAACCGTACATGAATTATTATTATTATGAATGATTATTATATTATGATTGTAACACAATTACACACTACAAGATATTTCATAAGCACTAAACAGCAACAGCAAAGTATTATAGCAAAATCTAAAACAGAAAAGTAAAAGATAATTATTTTGTTTAAAGATTGAATATGGGCAATAATATTTAGTAAAAATAATCTATACACAGAATCCATACATTATGCATAAAAAATACAAGTCCTTTAAACGAGCATTCAGTGTGTGACTAGGACTGCTTACAGTCCACTACTGACCACTATTTTCATAATAAATAACTCTTAGCTTTTTTTGACACCAATACCCCACTGCTTAAAGAAATAAACGGACTGCTGTTTATTCATTGCGAGGTCTCAAATAATGGAATCACAAAAACCTTGGTAAATCACAGACAAATACAAACACAATAAAAGTTTGATTTGGAAAGGATTGGAATTAGGAGGAGTGAGAATGGAACTGAACGTTTCTAACATTATAGTTCTTTTATTAAAAATACTGCATCTATAAGAGCAAGAGAGACACTCCTTGTTAGAGAGCTTCTTTGGCCAGAATCTAGCTATGTTGGTGACAGATGTCCAAAAATCCATAGAAGAAAAGTATAGAAGACCAAACTCTATCTGCCATCAAACATTTGTCCAATACCAAAACCCGCAATGTACGGCAAACTAGCGTATATATGATCTGTGGCTGCTCTCACAACAGCTACAATGCACTTTACCACACAAGCACACAGTGCCAATGCCTACATCCTTTATCATAGACATAATTACCTTACATGCCTCATGACACCATGCAGCCCACCAGGAAATGATATCAAAACAAGCAAGACATAACAACATCTGACCTTAACCGAAGAGGTTATAAGGTATGAGGGTAGTTTTGATTCTTGATGTGGCTGATACAGTACCTGGTCATGAACAGTAAAATATCAAGTTATATATAAGAGAATGCTTAGTAAAATGTTAAGCATCTTTAGTAGCATCCTAATCAATGTATGTTTAAATGTGTGCAAAAATAGTGGCCATACACAACCTCCCAAACAGTAGGAGTGGACTGATAAATGTTCCTGTGAGGGATCGGAAACGAGACCAAATTTTTCTTTGCTGTCAGACTGGCCCCTGTGAGGGCATGTTTCCCAGGAGGACTCCATTATTATTCCACACAGACGTCGGCCCCCTCCAGACCCAATGTGTGGTCTTTTTTTTTTTTTGGTTTATAAGACCCCGGGAGAAATAGGCATAGAGCAAAAAAATCTAGCCCCTGGAAACTGGATGACAATAGCAGCAAGAAAACAAAGCTGAACAAGCCTAAGTCAGGATGGGGGTGGTGTAGAGGGGAATGGAGGGCAGAAAAACAAACTGTAGCATGGCTGCTCACCTTCAGATTTTTGTGTCATTTGTTTTTGGTAACAATTATGCTTAAAGCACCCTCCAAATGTTCTATAAATATTAAGAGCCAACTTACAGTCATGGCCGAAAATCTTGGCACCCCTGCATTTTTTTTCCAGAAAATGAAGTATTTCTCCTAGAAAATTACTGCAATTACACATTTTGTTATACACATTTATTTCCATTGTGTGTATTGGAACAGCACAAAAAAACAGAGGAAAAAAACCTAAACTGATATAATTTCATGCAAAGCTCTAAAAATTGGCAAGACAAAATTATTAATATTTGGTTGCACACCCTTTGGAAAAAATAACTGAAATTAATCACTTCCTATAACCGTCAACAAGATTCTTACACCACTCAACGGGAAATTGTTCCTGGTCTCTCATATTTTAAGGGTGCCTTCTCCCAACAGCAATTTTAAGATCTCTCCACAGGTGTTTAATTGGATTTAGATCTGGATTCATTGCTGGCCACTTCAGAGCTCTCCAGCACTTTGTTTCCATCCATTTCTGGGTGCTTTCTGAAGTATGTTTGGGGTGATTGTCCTGCTGGAAGACCCAAGACCTAGGACGCAAACCCAGCTTTCTGACACTGGGCCCTACATTGCGACCCAAAAAAAAAAGATTACCCTTTGGTAATGTTTAGATTTCATGACACCCTGGACACACTCAAGGCACCCAGTGCCAGAGACAGCAAGACAACCCTAAAACATCATTGAATCTCCACCATATTCGACTGTATGTACTGTGTTCTTTTCTTTACAGATTTCTTTCCGATCTATCTTGGTCTCATCTGTCCACAAGCCACAGCGTTTCATTTCATTCAATTGTCGACAGATAGTTTGCATTGACATTAGTGCACCCTGAGCCTACAGGACAGATTTAATTTTTTTGGAACTTGTCTATCCTGCATAGCAACCTTCCATCAATTTTTCTCTTTCGTCCACATCCACGGAGATTATCTACAGTACAGTCTTGATTATGTTGTGCACCAAAACGTGTAATTGCAATAATTGTCTGGGAGAAATACTTCTTGAGGGGTGCCAACACTTTCAACCATGAATGTACATTATACTGATGTCATATATAGTGAATTCTGCAAAATGTAGCACCAAGCATGGTTGCAGTGTTATGATGACTTTCCCATTGCCATGTCTTGTCCTTGGTTGTCTCATTAATATCACATCATCCACTTTCGTCTGTTTTTATTTTCCCCCTAAATTAGTCTACATGTTTAAGATTTGTATTTAATTTTGTTCCTTGAGAGGTAATGCTCAGTCTATACCCTGTATGAAATCACCAAGCTGTTGTTTTTGTATTTTGGATCTTACTCTTGCATTATTGTTTGCTGATCATCTGAGCTCTTAAATGTCCCAGTTTACAATTTTGCTTCATATTTTGAAATTGTTTGCTAGTCTTAAATTTTACTTCATTGGCAACCATCTTCAAACCCTAATTCATGGCAGCTTACTTCAATTATAACATTGAACATTTTTTAAAATTGCTAAAATATGGCATGCCATAGGTATGCTGGCATTTGACGTTTTGGAATTTCACCAAATTTGGTGGACTCCTGATCCACCCCTAGACTCTGGTGAGGACATAATTGCTTTACCACCTGCTTCCTGCCACTCTGTTCAAATTTGCACCCTTTTGCCCCTCAGGGAAGAGCAGCCTGCCTCGGAAGCCTGGGAACTCACATCACTACAGTCCCTAATTCCTAACTGGCATTTGTTTATTTGCTCATTGTTTCGGTCTCCTCTCATGTCTTGTCATCTCTTTAATGTCTCATTTCACCTGTTTTCAGTTTGCCCCATAATTATTCTATGTATATAAGCTTCATGACAATTATATACTCTGCTAGAACTTATCCAGCAGTTGATTTTGTTATAGCTGTCCTGTTTTCTTTATTATCCACCATTTCTTAGCATATTGTATTTTGGATCTTGCTCTTATATTGTTGTTTTTAGACCTATTGCCTGTGCCTGTCTACAATTTTGTTTCATGTTTTGGAAACTTTGCCAGATATAACTGCATTTGCATCTGTCTCAGACCCAGCTCATAACAACTGGCCAGTAATAACTTCAAATGCATGAGATTTACGTAAGTATGTAAGTATGAAGGTCACATCAGACAAATATTAAAGAATTATTTTAAAAACAACCTTAAATAATAAATGTGTGACTTACACAATACTTTCTTCAAATAACCCAGACGCCTAGTGTTACTTTGCAAGGTCTTTTTCCAGCATTGTGTCAGTGCTGATGCCAAGGCTTTATTTGCCTTTCTTGATCAGTGTTTTGACCAGAGCCTGCCTCATGTTACTGATTTACTCTTGTCTGTTTACTGGTTGCCTAGCTTTTTGGTTTGTCTGCTAAAATCCACAAAATACCCATTTGTGTGTACCTGTCCATTTCAGGATATTTGGAGTGGTTTGAATCAGAAAGGACATCAGAAAGGAAGTAGAGGACATCAAGACATTCCATTTACCCTTCAGAATTAAAAATGTGTTTATGCCAACTGTCCACTTTACTCAGTCACAGAAATTGAAGTGACCTTTTTGTTGCGTACTGGGACTGCACCTGTACAACCATTTTCAAAACTCTCTGTTTAAATATTTAATCAATAATTCAAATGCAATATTAGCATTCGCTTCTTGCCAAACATCACTACCAATCATCACTGACTGTGAGAGGATATTGTGCATTTTTGTAGTGTTAAACAAAAAGTAAGTTGTTAATATAATCTTGGCATATAATAAGTATATTAATATATTATATTAATATTATATATTAAGTTACAGGTTTTTAGTATAAAAGATTACATTTTGGTTGGAAGTCCATTCGTAAAGTGAAACACTTTTAGATTTATTAGAAATGAATAAAGTTTACTTTAAAAGGAACACCTATATACCTGCTCATTTATGCCATGTGTTCTCTGTGGCACGGATATTGCCACAATCCAGTTTGGCTGGTTTGACTCATGGGTTCTGCTGCTGATCTCCTGCGATTTTCACAAACAACAGCACCTAAAGTTCAAACAGAATGCAAAAAAATAAATAAATAAAATAAAATAAAATAAATAAATACATAATAAATCAAGTGAGCCTAAGATTTAAATCAAGTGGATCTGTTGGTGGGACAAAATGGCCAAATTGCATTTAGCTGTCAAAGCAGGACAACAGCAGAAGCAGAAGCAGAAGACCACATTGGGTTTCATTCATGTCACCAAAAAGAAAAACTCTGCCGATATTGGAAAAACTCACTGATATTGGAAAATAAAGGTTTGGAAAAATCATCTGGATTGTTTCTAGCCTTCAACTGCCCAGTTTCAGTATGCCTGTGCTGATGATAGTTTTAGACTCTTGTTCTTGGCTGACAGAAGTAAAACCTGATGTGGTCTTCTGTTTTTTTAGCCCACCCACCACAAGGTGTTCCAGGTGTTGTGCAGTCTCTCAAATACTCTGACCAGCCCATCTGGTACCAACAACCATTACACGTTAAAGTAAAAGAAAAAAAACCTTTTTTTTTGTAACTGAAGCTCTTGACCTGTATCTGCATGAGTTTGCACTGCATTGCTGTCACATGATTGGCTGATTTGATAAATGCACAAATAAGCAGGTATACAGGTGTTCTTACAGGACTGATGTGAAGTGAACAACAACCACTAACATGTGAACTGAATAACATTAATTAATCCCCTTGTAGTGACATGTGTAAAGGGGCTAAAAATATAAGGCAACAAGTTAACACCAGTTTCCAAATGTGTGGTGTTTCTGCTAAGCAGTGGTTAGTACCTGCTAAAAAATATCCAGGGAAAACCTGTGAACCGGTGACAGGGTCATGGCAATCTCACTGATGCACGTGGAGAGGCTAGCCTATCTGATCCCACAGAAGATGATGCACTGTAGCACAAATTGCTAAAAAAAAAATGCTGGGTGATAGAAAGGCAACAGGTCACACAGCTCATTGCTTGCTGTGTATGGGTCTATGTAGCCACAGACTGGTCAGTGTGTCTATGCTGAGCCCTGTCCACTGCTGTGATTCTACTACCTAGCTATAGTACACATATCTGCATATAAAAGCAATAGTTAACAATGTCTCTAGGTCTTTTAGTTAGTATTAGCACAGTATTATTTGTGCTTCAGTTCATGAAAAGTATAATAAACAGCACAACTATTAACTAAAAACTATCTTGTTTTTGTTTTTGTTTATTTTCACACATCTGTGTCACCCAAATGAGGATGGGTTCCCTTATGAGTCTGCTTCCTCTCAAGGTTTCTTCCTTTTGTCATCTCAGGGAGTTTTTCCTTGCCACTGTCTCCACCGGCTTCTCATTAGGGATAAAATTTCTAATAATTCTATAAATGTATATTTAACCCTTTTCATTATTTTTTTGTAAAGCTGCTTTGGGACAATGTTCATTGTTAAAAGCGCTATATAAATAAAATTAAATTGAATTGAATGTGTTTAAAAAAGTAAATAGTACCAGAGCCTGACCTGGAGTGTACGTCTCTCTCTCTCTCTCTCTCTCTCTCTCTCTCTCTCTCTCTCTCTCAGTCTCTGTCCTTCTTTTTCCTAAAAATTATTACTTAGGAAGTAGGTTTGTACTTAGTAAATATTCATCTAGCCTAACCCCATTAAGAAATCAAGCCATGGCAACAGTGCGGCCTGAGGGACTGTGTAGCAGCTCCTTTTCTTTGTCTCAGGATGGGGAGAAGGTTGGCAGAATCCCCAGGTCAGAGCAGCAAAATTCTATTACCATAATCTCATTAACTGTATCTGTGGCTTTAGGCACTCCACATGGCCTGGGCTGAGTCGAGAGCAAGGGATAGAGGTAGCAGAAAATGCATATCATCTAGGTGGGATTAGCAGGATAGCTATCAACTGTCAGCTGTTGGTTGTCTCTACAGCAGAGACAGGGATCAGAGATGATGTTGTGCATTAGGATTTCAGGATATACAAAACGGCTGTAAATAAATGACACTGTCCATGACGATTTGAATAAAAAGCCTCCATTGTCTATGGATAGTTTGAATCTGCGTATCGAAAAGCAGAACTAAGACATGCACACACACACACACACACACACACACACACACACAAAAAAAAAAAAAAAACCTCCCGACTGCACTATACACACAGAAGTTCAAACTGTTTCTAATACATTAAAGATTTTCCAAGCACTGACAGTTTGTATTGTAATGATGAACCACCTCATTCGTTCATTTATTCATTCATTCAGCAGTAAAATAACTCAAAGCAGATGACACTATAAGACTGGTATTTTTAAACCCTTGCCATTTTCTATTAAACATCTACTGTATGCTAATTGTGCATACCCAATCTTTATATAATTCTCAGAAATGCCCTTTCACAATAGCCAGTTCTTTTTAACAGCATTAGACTTATGATCTGGACACAATCAAATGCTGTAGACTGCACACTTGGTCTTAATTTGACACAGAGTCTGAGCCTAAACTGAGGATCTCATCTCCATCTCTATGCCCATTATTCAATAACATACAGAAGAGCAATCTTGATGTCATTAAGAGGTTTTTTTCCCCCCAAACTTCCATTTGTTTTCAATTATCTACCTTAAAAATGATAGTTGCTGGCTCCACCACACATGTGGACTGATATTACATAGTTTGTCTTAGTTTACTCTCACTGGTACCTTGTAAATCTCAGTTTCCTAATCCATTTAAAGCCTGGGCCCTAAATGCACAAAAACATTTTGCTCAAGTGAAGCCGTGGGGTAAAAAATTGATACCACTGTTTGTCTAAATGCTCTACTAGGTGATGTTGTCCACCCTCCTCAAAGCCTAAAGGTGTCCAGCATTACAGTTTGCCCATCTATAATGTAAATTGCTATTGTAGTGATTTTAGAAGATCACAAAAGATGAATCAGCTTCAGCTGTGTGGAAACAACTCATACATCTCACCCTTATATACTGCATTTCCTAATTTACATTAACCATGCCCTGATTTATTTACATGTACACCTCCACATTTAAGCAGTTATCCAATCAGCCATTTATTTGGTAGCAGTGCAAAGCATAAAATCGTGTAGACACCACCCAGGAGCTTCAGTTAAAAAACTTCACTGGGTCTTTTTCTTGTTGGTCTGTGCCCACAGTAGCCTCTGATTCCTATTTATTGCTTACAGGAGTGAAACCCAATGTGGTCTTCTGCTGTTGTAGTCCATCCTCATCAAGATGAATGTTTTTCATCAGATTTTTTTTATTGTTGTCTTGTGTATTTTATAATATTAAATTATTAAAGATTATTTTAATATACTTTATTCTTTTATTTTGGTAAAGAGTCAGGTAAAAAATTGAATTGTTTTGCATTTCACTCACATTACATATGTAAATGCATATTGCCAGGTTTTTATTCACTGTAGATTTAATAAAGGCCTTATTTGTTAATTAAGTCAGGTTTCTGTCCAAAATCCTCAGTTAGTGTAGCTTTAATGTGCAGGATAAAGAGCCATGTAGTGCTGAGCCTTGAAAAGGTTCCACATGCTCCTGACTGACGAGCTGCTAGATGCAGTCTGCTGAAAGTGTGTAAGAGCAATTCAAATAAACAATGCACTAAAAGAATTTCAACACAGAGTATACCAAAATGAAATAAAAATAGCATCTTCTGCCCTCAGATCAGTTCTCCACAGTGCCTCATTTACACATCACACCAGTTACTCAACTGAAGGAAAAATTGATGAGGAATTTATTATAAAACCCAAGTTAGATTAATCTAGATGAGCTACAGATGTTCTATAGTTAAAAAGGTTTTAGTCATTAAGATAAATAGTTAGAACTGAGTAAAAACAACTGACTATCTATTATTATATTCTTACAATAAACCTAACATTCTGACAGTGTGAATTTGCAAGTACTGTGATACAGATTTAGTCAGCTTCCTCTGCCTCAGTATAAACGGGTATATGTGTATTTGTGTCTCTGTGAGTAATGCCATAAAAGCACAACTCCTGCTAATTTATGTCCTGTCCCTGCGTTACACATGGCTGCACTGTGAAGACACTGATTCCAGATGTGCGTGTGTGCGTGTGTGTGTGTGTGTGTGTGTGATACTGAGTGGTTGTTTTGTTTGGAGTTTCATTTCACACCCCTGTGGTCCTCCTCTTTCTTCTGGTTGGTGATCATGGTCTTCAGTTTAACATGTGTGTGACCTGTCACAGTTCGCTTCCACTGGGGAAAAAATCTGTGTGAAATTTAGCAGTGTTGTTGACATCCGTGAAGGTATTTCTCAGTAAATATTATATGGATTCTACTGTACCCACCAGAATCAAAAAAAGAAATGGAGAAGTACAACACAGTTAGATAAAATAAAACAATGAGTTTCTGAATCCTGGTTGAACAGGTTAATATTTGACCTATTAAACATTTGCTCTGATTTTTTTATTATTATTATTATTATTATTATTATTATTATTATTATTATTATTATTATTATTATTATTATTGTTGTTGTTG
>JAOVVF010000025.1:13741592-13764830 GCA_028565595.1 Duopalatinus emarginatus | reverse complement strand
ACTACATTTACTTAACTCCACATTGGCTGACCTGGTGGCTATGGCTGTACAGAGCCCTGCTGATACTGTTAGATTTTAGATGCAGATTTTACACACCTCACTTATACTATATCAACATAAAACACTCAGGTACAAGAGTGGTGGTGCAAGACCATTCACTGATTTATAGGTCAATAGTAATCTTTTATAATCAATGTGAGACTTCCCTGAGCCAATGCAGTGGGGAGAATGTAGGTATGTTTATAGCTTCACAATTAAGAGTGTCTGAGTTGACATGAGAGCAGGTCATGTGCTTGCTGTGTTGTGCTGCTAAGAAAACTTTTGCTGAGTTTTGGTATCTAGATGAATAAACCTTTACAAAGCCTGTCATGTTAACCTACATTAATTACAGCGCTGCTCATTAACCCCTAGCATGTGCTAGTTTTCTTATCTGACCTCACTTCTGCTCCCTTTGCCCTGTCTATCTATCTAATTCTTCTCCTCACCACTTTTCTAACTCTCATCATTCACTATTCGTATGTCTGACCCTGTTTTAACTTTCTTTGTGTCTTGTCTTGTGGTCAGGCATTTATTTATGTTATGTAGGAGAGAGATTAAAAAGGTGATTTTTTCTGGAGGTGAGTGATAACTGTAGTCCAACCTCAAATTAATAGCCTTCTGAGGCATAAGTAGTCAACAGAATCACAGAAGTAGCACTGATAGCACTGACTTACACCAAAATCCTTTTGTACCTAGCTCTACCAATGCATTGTTATTAGAGAGAGAGAGAGATCCTGGAAGATCACCTCAAGGCCTGTTTGCTGGACATTACGCTACCCAATTCTATGTTGATCTCTTCCATATGGGCCCAGATATTTACTGGCTCTATTTACACTGACTGATTCCTCAAACATGATTTGGAGCGCATTCCCTTCTCACATACTTTCTGCCGCCACGTTGGCTGAAGAGGTAAAGGATTTACCCCCAAAAAGGTGAGCTAGGCTAACAGGGGTGCTGATTCTGGCTCCCACCATCTGTGAAAAACACTCATATATCCAGCAAACCAGTCGTGTTTTTTATAATTGCTAAAAGCACCTGGCATCATGTCCGAGTCAACATTTTTGCTCTGGCAGCTAATGAAGGGCATCACTTGTGTCTGCTGCTGCTAAAATACCTATTTTGCCATTGATAAATTGCCAGCAGATCAACGGAAGAGTGGCACCTTTCAGAACATTCTGACTCTTTGAGCTCAGCGTGTCCAGCGGGATTTATTGAGGTTTGTTTTTGTAAGGGGCCTGAAGTTTTTAAGTGTTCATTTCAGGCTCAAGTAGGCAATGTTTGCAATTTGGCCATTGCTGCATACTAGGGAGGTGTCATAAGCTTAAGCCCTAAAAAGGTGTGAAGTTTGAGAGTGCTTATTTGATATGAATTAATAACACTTACACTTTCCAATGTGTGTGCAGACATAACTGGTAATGATAGATAGAGTTTCTTCTGGGTACTTCACATAACATTTGGCCTGAAAGAGCACTATACTCACAAACATTTCTTTACCTCAGAGGGTGCATCTTTATTTGTACTGATAGCCATCCATTCTTAAAAATATCAGTTCTCACACAAAACATTTAAACGTTTTTACGTGGAATGAAATGGATCTCAGTGAGCAGAGCAGTAGCAGTTTAGTCACTGGGGGACATGATGATCTTTGGGCGAATGGACCACAACAAGATAATAATTTTAGGATCCTCGAGCTTTGGATGCAAACTACAGTTATGTAAAACAAAGTACTTAATTTAAACTTACACTAAGTTCACTAACCTTAATTAAGATGCTAATACAACTTCAGATGAGCAACAACCAAACCAGATTCCAAAATTACATTATTTATTTAACAAAACGCAGAAAATGCCAAAATGCAGAAGCCATGTGTGAATTACTAAATATGCCCCATAAATCAACAGCTTGTACAACCACATTTAGCAGTAATAACTTGAATTAACTGTTTTTCTCAATGACATTAGATACTGTATCTCTTACATCATTCAAAAGGTGTTTTAGCCAACTATTCTTTTCACCAGTTTATTTTAAGTTTATTAAGTTGTGTGGACATTCATTTATGCACAGCTGTCTTAAGGTCCAGCAACACCATATAAGTTGTGTTGCTGTGGGACTTTGGGCCATTCTGTTCTAAGATTTGCTGGTGTGTTGCCTTACCCACATTTGACCAACCTTTAGCTGTCAAATACACATTTAGGCCTCACATTTAAATCTAGAATACTTTGGTATACAGATGAGTTCATGGTCAACTCAAATACTTAAATGAAAAGATTCCCAAATCCTGTGGCCCATTTTTGTTAATATGCTGTGTTTGGTTTTCACCACATGTGGTCTATGTATTATGGCTTAACATTTCTAAATTGTAACATTTACACTTTGGTCTTTTAGTTTGTTTAGATGCAACTTTGCAAATTTACGCCATGCTGCCATGTTCTTTATAGATAGAAGAGGCTTTCTCCTGGTAACCCGACCATACACATTTTTTCTTATTGTACGGTCAAGCCCATGAACCTTTAACATGCTAACTGAGGCCTGTAGAGTCTGAGCTTTCAGGAATTTGAATAGCAGCCTAATACTTAACATCCTAAATCCTAAAGGATCCTAAAGGACAGCGTAAGGGTGTATATTTCACACACTGCTTCTGCATTTTGGTCTAGTTTTTATTAGATAAATAAATTGTAATTTGTGAAAAATTGTGTAATTTGGCATGAACTAATGTAGATTATCTGAGGTAACATGTCTACCCATTAATGTGCTCAAGATAATAATAATAATAAAAAGTATGCAGTTAATTACACATTGGTCAAGTCATATGTAGCATGTTTTTTGGTTCATCCTAACAACAGAATACAACAGTATTGTGAGTCTAGTTCCTCTCATGAGTTCTTCCTTTCCACAGTCAAAACATTTGTTGATGCTGTGGCTTAAAGCCCAGTGCTTTTCGTCAAGTACTACATGAGTGTGTCTGTGTGTGTGTGAGTGTGTGTGTTTGTGTGGGTGTGTGTGTGTGTGTGTGAGAGAGAGAGTGTGTGTTTGTGTGGGTGTGTGAGTGTGTGTGTGTGTTTCTGTGAAATATCAGGACACTTGCCACATGCAATATATGAACAAGTTTATGATCTTGGTGAAATGTCAGGACAAAAGGCATGTTCTGACTTCTAAACGTTTTATTAAAAAAGAAAAAACAAAACCAAAAGCAAAAAAAAAAAAAAATTCCAAAAGCTAAAAAAGCCAAAGGTGTTTCTTTTGGTAACATTACTCAACTACATTTATCATTATGTCTATTCTGATTATATAATTATATCATTATGAAAAGTCCTGAAGCATATTTAGTGAAAACAATGTGTGTGTGCGTGTTGGTGTTTGGGAGGGGGATGTGGGTCTTGGGTGGTTTTTGGCTAGAGCAAATGCTCCCCAGCACCCATTCCTGGCACATCCAGCACCATCCCATACAGAACACACATCACTGCCTCAGTAAATGCTGATAAATGAGCCGCACGGTGCTCTAGGTGACAGCACCCCCAGAGACGGTGGGAGGTTTGCACAGCAGGGTTAGCCTAACAGTAAGGCGCCTGACTGGAACAGGTGGCTAAATATCAATATGGATTTACTTTGGGAACAAAGCTGACATGGAGTGTGATAACACTATGTACAGTACTAGAATGTGTAACAACAATACACACCACTAAACCCATTATATTATTATTTTTTACTTATCAGGGATAAAATTTATATAAATGTATAATCCGTTCCTTTATTTCTGTAAAGCTGCTTTGGGACAATGTCCATTGGTAGAAGTGCTATACAAATAAAATATAATTAAAATGAATTATTAGCCAAAGGGACCCTATGACAGAGTAACTAAAAGTGACAGTCAGTAGTTAGAGGCCAGAGAGCCATTCATGAAAGTGTCCTAGGTTCTGCAATGATTTTCATTCTATTAAAACATTAAAAATATTGAATATTATAAAAGTTTGTTTATAATTTTATACAAAATGTTTTGTATATTTTATACTCATTACATCTAAAGTGTATTGTTTTACATTTGGCTTATTGCTCATTAAAATCCAGTATCTCCAATTATTAAAATATTAGAAAAAAAAGGATGTACGATACAGAAACATCCAACTTCTGACAATTTATACTCAAATCATGTTTATTTATACTGTACACTAAATTTAAACACTTGTTAAGAGCTCCCTTACCCCTTATACATGATATATAATGAATAAATGACATGCATAATCCGGAGGCATAACTGGATAATGCACCACCTCACCCAGCCCAAGTTGTTCAGAACTGGTACAAAGCATTCTGGAAGCTCTGACAAATGGTTTGGTCTATATGTTTGCCCAACATGAGCGTAATCGAGAATTTATGGGATGTGGTGGAAAGGTTCATTCACACCTGAGATCCTGCAACTACAAATACCACTGGGCAAGGTAATAGACCTAACTTTAGTTCTCAAATTGGGCAACTGGGCAAAAAATAGTGCAATGTATTTGAGTACTTTGAAAGTCAAAATGAAAATATAAGGAGAAGTAAAAAAGTGCAGGTATAAAATTCAGTCTTCACCTAAAAATAGTACCTATGTAGATTAATTTGAATAGGTACAATTACTCAAATGACTTTAATGCTGCCTATGAATCAGATGTTTTAATGATTTCCTTTCAGTTTTAAAGTATGATAAGTGCCTGAATGGTCATTTAAGATGGTTTTTTAGTTTTGTAACTAATCAAGGTTTGTCCCATTCCTGTCTTCCAGGTTTTCCCAAGTTAAAATACACTACAAATCAGTAATGGTATCCATCAACCTTTACATCAGAATGTGCTTTGTGTGTTTATGTGGATGCATTTGAAAGTTGACATTGTGGGTAAACCTTTTTTAAAAAGCCTAAGTAAGGAAGTGGCTGAACAATGATGTCCATGCTATCTAGATGGACATATACTGTATAATATATCCTCATATATACTTTATAGATATATAAGCATAGATCTGTACACAAGTCCATGTCTATAATGATGTGTGCGGGAGTGCGTATGTTTGTGAGGACGTCAGGCCTGTGTGTGGGAACTCTGTGCTCCTCACTTCTCATACATTGTTCTCCCGCTCCTACAAACCGTTAATGCCACAAAAGATGCTCAACCTATTGTGGAGTGGGACAGCTGAGAGTTTGTGTGCTACAGGGAGGGGGAAGTATGGGAGTGAGTGCCAGCCCAGAACCACTCAGCTTCCCCCCTTTTTCTCTTTCTCTCTCTCTCTCTCTCTCGCTCTCTCTGTCTCTCTCTCTGTGTCTCTCTCTCTCTCACCTCCTCTCAGCTCAGCACTCAGCCCCTCTTGAGAGGGATTTGGCCTGGCCAGATTTAGTGGGCCGATGCTTATCATACAATGGCATTAAACCAGCTCCAGGTCCTGGGTTTTCTCTTTCTGCATGCTCCTAGCTAATGGGAGAACCAGCACTCCCATGCCAAACGGGTCATTATTGGCGAATGGTCTCAGTGCCCATTGTAATGCAAACGATGATTGTTTCTTTAATTATACCAAGGGAGGAGGAGGAGGAGAAGGAGGAGAAGGAGGAGACCCTAAGTGAAAGCAACACAGGAGGAGAAAAGCATGAGAGAAGAGGTTGCACTCTCCCATCTTAGCTATTTCTAAACAGACAGGGCCATCAAACCTCCACTCGTGAGACATCATTTATGTCATCGTACACATAAAAAAGTGAAAAGGGGAAAAAAATGGCAAATCATGTAAACAAAATCAGAGTAACCTGTAAACATAGCTGCCAAACTCTGAGGAACCTTTTTACCTGCAGTATGGCACCCAAATAAAACACAGTGTGTTCTGGGAGAAAGTGGTAGTGGGACCTTTCGTGGTGCTTTCCCATGGCATTTCTTCTTTCTTGCATCCATGAATAAAGGCAATATGCAAAAGATGTGGAAGGAAATAATATCTCTGGAACTGTACATGGGATGTCAGAAAGCAACGGAAGACAGATGAGAAGACAAATAGACAAAGCAGGCCAAACCCAGTTGCTCAGGGGTGAAAATGAAGCCACCAATGAGCCATACTACATACACAGAAAAAGGGGAAAAGAGAAAGAAAGCAATGTTTCCCAGATGACGCTTTACCCTCAGGAGATTATGTTATGTTATGTGTTGCTGCTTCCCTGCTCCCCTCCCCTCTTCTGTCCTGGAACTCACCGGAACACAATGTGTACACAGAGAGACTGGGGAACAGATGTGCAGCAAGGGTACAGAGACAGCAGAGGACAGAGAGATTCCATAAACAAGTCAAAGAGATTTCTAGGATCTGGATATCATGTCCATGCAACTAAGGGGGCATGGGCTGCTTCAAATTGCGTAAACTTTACATATGGATTAAAATTGCTTTTAAATAACTTTATTTCTAATAATTTAGTTGCAATAGCATAACAAACAAGTTGTTTATTTTCTGTAAATATAGAGCAGAACCAGTCCAGATGTCTGTAAATCCCTATCCTGGCCTACACAGGTCATTCAGATGATCATTTGGTCACGCTAAACATAAACTAAGTAGGTTGCCACTGTAGACTTGTTAGGAAGTAATATACTAACTTTCTAAAAACATCATATTAAAACAAGGCTTACGTCTAATGTCTGCTGAGAGCTGGCACTAACTCTGCAGTTTATATGATGAAATAATATAAAAATGGACAGGCCATAATATACAGCCTAAGAGGAGACAATATTGCCACTGTTCAGTTAGTACAGCATTCTGTAGCTGGGTGCGTTTGTGGACTTTAGGGCACATAATTACAGTTACATACCCTCCACAGTATACAAATGATAGCAATTTCATCAACACCAGATAGCAAACATACATTGTCCTATTTTGCACAATTTTTGTCACAAGCAGCATGTTCACTAATTGTGCACATGTTGGTACAGCAGTGATTTGTGATTATTTGCTATAAATGTGATTTAACCTTGTATTATAAGGTGACACCCCATTTGGCATTAATTTGTTTTTAAATCTCCACACTCAAACCATGTGATAAACAGAAGCAGAAACTAAAATTCCTTTCACATTTTCCTCCCATGATTGACCAGCTAAACATTTTGGGATGTTGTTCAGTCAATAACAAGCAACAGTTTACTGTCAGAAACTGACTAAATAATAACTTGTCTAAAACTATAAAAAATAAAACATGTATTAGGGGTGATTCAAAACTAAGTTGTGCCAAAATCTTTCCCATTAGAAATCCTGATGGTATTGTGTTGTTGGTAAGTGTATGAGTACCAGGGACTGACCATGTTAACTAGTCCTCATGACACTGTTCACTTTACATAAGACTCATTTTCTGATTACAGCTTATAACGTCTAAAATTCAGCTCAGTGGAGCATATTTATTGTTATTGTCTGCACATTGTGATGCACTTGAAGTTTACAAGCAAACTTCCCAGCAAATGTACATATGGTTGAAAAAAAAAAATAATAAAAAATATAATTAAAAATTAAGAGCGAAATATTGTTCTAGGTTTGCCTGGCGAAAAAACATTAATGAAACTCTCTAATAAATAGAAAACCAAACAGCAGAATAATCAGCATGTCATCAGAGGTGGTGGAAGTGTCTCAAAATAGAGCAAATCATAGAGCAAAGGAGAAAGATTGATAATGATGTTCATGATGCCAATGAACCCGAGAACTTTTTTTTCTCTCACACCTCTTGGCTGACTGCAGCAGTGCTTTTTTGGAGGCGTGTCTTGTTGCCTGGTCCCCAGCTGTTTAAGCATCAGTTTCTTTTAGGTCTCTGTGACATGAGAGGAGGCAGCGTTCCATGGCAGCAAAAGCTCCCTGTGCATTCACATGGGAAAGATTAGTCAAACTAAGACCTCAGTAGAATGCTCACTTACCCATTCCAGCCCCCATGCATGTACTTATCTGAAAAAGAAAGTAAGATTCAAAAATATATATCATATAAATAAGGGTGAAATATTTAGCTAGTCTCACTCTAAACAGTGGCACAGGTGAGGGGACTATTGCTATTAGCTTGCTGGGGATTTTTTAGGACATTGCCTGATTCAGGCATTCAGGCAACGTGCAAGAACTAGCCTTTTCCTTTTCAACACATGAAACTAAAATTACAGAATTATAAACAACAGTTTTTGCCTCTTGTTTTATAAAAAAATGTGCAAAGAGTTTTGTTTCTATGCTGGTTGCTGTTTTTTTAAATGATAACATTGTTTTTGCCAGAAATACCACAAACACATGACCAATCTTAAATCGTCTTATACATAAAACAAATCTCTGGATTATACCTAGGGGTCAGTGGTGTCCTGGGTGGATGCACAGAGTCAAAACTAACCTCCGAGGACATTTAGATAACCAGCAGTTCACTAATGGCTTGGTGCTTTTCTCATCTTGGGCTCAATAAACTGATTACTTATACCATATCACTGTCCTAAATTAATAGAGCATAAATATTTGCACCGCAACTGTTTAGAGAGAATGATATACTGGCATGCTCATTATGAAGTGTTCAGAATTCACATTTGCGCTGCCCTAATCCTGTCACTTGCTTGGAAAGGCTGAGTCAAGCCCCTCCGGAACACACCATTATTATGCAACCATGCTGCAAGGAACAGGAGGGGTGGTCTGTGTTTGTGTGTGTGTGTGTGTGTGTGTGTGTGTGTGTGTGTGAGGGAGAGAGAGAGAGAGAGAGAGAGAGAGAGAGAGAGAGAGAGAGAAAGACAGACAGATGGACAGACAGACAGTGAGCATGCAGGAGAGAGCCATTTGAACTGTGTTGCATGCAGAACTGGGATTGCAGTTGAGGAATAGGGCAAGCACACTATGCCACATAACTAGGCTGCCCTGAGAAGCTCCTGGTTACTTTACTGATGCCATACATTGAAATCCCTAGTATAAAATTCAAGCAAATACTTTTCAACATGTCTACTCTTTTTAACTGTATATCATTTCCATAAAACAGTATGATATAATGACCACATCCACCACTAAGTCCTTTGTTGTCCAACAGTCCAAGGCACAGCTCAAGTAAACTGATGGTTCTGTGGTCAAAACAAAACAAAACAAACAACAAAAAACACATTTAGTGATTTGTGATTGCTAGATTTGTGTTTGCTATGAAAGACACTGCCTCACTGAGAACACATTTTTCATATAGCAGCAAATACTGTTATGTGTCTACACCCATACCTCATTAATTTAATATCACCAATGTTTCCTAACTCCCATTGACCACCAAATAGCCCTCAGTTATTGAACTGTTTAGTTTTATCACTTGGGCTCTCTTTTCCATTCGCCTCCTGAATGACTGGCCAATGCCTGCTAGAAGGCTGGAAAAAGGTCACACTAGTCAGTATTTGGCCAGCAAATAAAGGTGGCAAGAAGTCTTAAGTAAAATGCAAACTAAAATAATATTTAAGAGTGCAAAGTAGAAATCTCTACAGTGCCAGAGACTGATGTTTGCCATCAAAATGAAGTTGGCTTTTGTTTGGTTTACCAAGAGACAACAATAAATAATGTCTTTTTGGCAGCTGATCTACTTCTCACCCACTAAAGACACAGGAGTAGGTGTTTACCACATGCTAATCTTGACTCATTATGTGTCCAAAGAATAGGATTATAAAAGTTAAAAAAAGTGGTAGTGGGATTAGCCAGGATCAGCAAGGACATTGATGACCTTGCCTATGACCTTGGTATAAACACTAGCTCAGTTTTCCCAAATCATTCCATTGAGATTCAGAGGATTCAATCCATAGACTGTCCATAGTTTTATTCTCTTTCGTATCCCAATAAATCAAACAAAAACCACCAAGATGCCATACTTATTGCCTGAAAGCTTGTGCACGCTGTGTGCTGCAGACACAACAACACAACAGAAACTAATAAGAGTGATGTCAGCATTTGACTGATTGTGGATTGGTCCCTGGGCTTGCAAGATTATTTAACAACCACATCATTTCAGCAAAATCCTCTTTTTAATGCCGTAAGCTTTTGCCCACTTTTCAATAGCAGAATGGAGCTATCAACCACAAGCAGCAATCACCACTATGATCATTACCTCAGTAACTACTGCCAAAAGACTGCATTTATTTCCACATACCATGGTGGTAATTGCCTATGATGGAAAAGACACCTCCAGTTTCAAACAGGTGAGTGTTCTGGGATACAGGGCACTGCTGCTCCTCGCTGCTGACTTGAGGTTAAGATTTTAGCATTTAAGTGCTCACAGAAAAATAAGTGTGTAGTTGGTTGGATGTTTGGTGATTAGTATTCTTGGTGCATCACGAGCCCCTTCCTGTCTGTTTGTTCTCAGGACGGGTTCTCACCGTAAATCTACCCTGGGAACCTCCAGTGTCGCTGCTGCCACGACTTCTCTTAAACAAGCTCTCTGCTGGAAAACACAGAGAAGCATGAGGATAACAAGAAATGAGAGCAGAGAGCATATATATATATATACATGCATTAATGCATACATGTGTCTGAGACAAATAAACAAATCAGCAAGTTGGTTTAAAAAAAAGTCCAAAATTTAAATTCTATGACAATTTATAAATACAATTTACTATACAAACCACGTAGTGTTTCTATCTAGTCAGTGTAATTCACTAGATTGAAAAATGAAAACCAGGGGAACTGGTGGTTGCACCAGGGAAGTGTTAGGGAATTCCCCTCCTGGGAAAAAGCCCTTCATTTAGACTGAGGAATATGATAAAGGCAAAGAGGCTCTTAAGCAGCAATGAAGTCAAAAGGAATGTCTACGGTCACTTTCTGAACCACACAGCTTGTTCTTCAGAAAGAAGAAGTGGGGTCTCCCATCATATGTGCAATAACACTGGGTAATTTATAACCACACGTCTGTGCATCATATAGTTAGCTGGAACAATGGTGAGTTAGTGACCGCTTCTGTTAGACTGAGAAAATTGCACTTACCAGGACATCACATTAAGGTCAGGGAAGTGAAAGCCAACTGAGCATGTGAGAGTCTGCTGGTAGTGTCACATACAGTTGAAACTGAGTGACTGACAGTCGTGTAGGCAGAAAAGTCACAGCTTTGTGCTAACAATACTCTTACTCTGATTCTTTAAGGTATTGGAATAAACTAGTAGTATAAATATATTAAATATATTAATATATATTGTGTATCATGTCCTGGAGGCACTGAAGATTGTGGGGTCAGATGTGGTAAACTGGCTCCATGTGACGGGTTGGTAACCGCCATTCTTGGACATATATCTTACACATTATAATTTATAACAGTTGCTTTTGAAAAATAATCGATAGTTGGTATTACGTTTCTCTAGTCTGCTGTAAACACTCAGGCTGTTAAAAACCTGCAGCAGACTCTCATGAAGTAGTTTCTCCACAACATGGAGCTTATTATATCTTAGTGTTTAGTAGTTAATGTATCAACTTGTCTATTATCCTGTTATTATTTCAAATGTATGATCTGGTGTTAAAAGATAGGTATTATGTGACATGCTGAGAGTTAGTTTATAGGCTGGTAAATTACAGACTATACAAGGATTGTAGTGTCTACATTGGACTAAAATCCACTGTACCTGTGACTGTGAGACAGCTGATTAGGTTGTGTTGATACAATCAGTAGCATTTTAGATACTTAGAGGTCTTAAAAGAGTGAAATATTCAGCTATTTACATTAAAATCTTTATCTATATAGTAAATAAGATTAGCTGAAGTAGCTTTATAGTCTCCATCTGAATAGCTTATTTTATTCAATTATGAATGCAATCACTAATTCCTTTTATGACTGTCATGGAAGCAGAAAGGAAATGAACAAGAAACAGATGGATTTTTTTCCCCCTGAAGTACATTTTCAAAAATGGGTTTAATTGGTATTCTTGGAAAAAGCATTTTGGCTTACTCCATGTGTGAACGTTAAAGTGGACCATGTAAGCGTGTGTGCGCTTAGTCTTACTGTCGACACCAACACTAGTATGGCAACGTCTGGTCCCTGGCTGTTCAAAGCTCCCTTGGGGCAGCAGTTTTGGAGCTATGCCTCTCTTCTGGAGTTAGGCCCTCCCTCTCTCCCCATCTGAAAATGTCTCCTCCCTCCTATCCTGCTGCCCACTGGATTATGCCTATATGCTCCTAGGCCAAAAATCACCCGACAGTTTCCTACTCGACTGGAAACTGTGGATTCCACAGAAGAAAGTTGAGCCCCAGTTCCCATAATTGAACAAATTGTGGGGATTGGGATTTTGCTGGCCTGGGATGTGTATGCTCTGGGCTGTTGGCTGATTTAGTGATCAGGACACAAAGCTGTGGCTCAAATGTAGACAAAGGAGCAAGACCGGAGTAACAAGGCCAAGTGACTTCTAATGCTCACCTGCTCTACTTGAAACTTCCACTGCCTATGTAAAGAAACATGAGCCCTTTGTAGCTAGACAGAGGCATTGCTGATTGACTGCAGGTAGTGAGACGGATCTTAAGGCAGGCCTAGAATCAACTGTTAACCAAACACATCCACAGCACAGAGCAAAGTCCAATTAAATAAGGTAAAGCCAGTCAGCAGTGTCTTTAGGCCAGTAAAGTACAGTAACACTCTAATCTATAAGGGGGGAATACTAACCAGCCACAAGTTGTTTCCCCAAACTCTTATTACTCAGTGTCAATAGTGCTTTTTTCACAATGCCATAATTATTTCAGTACCAAGTACAGTATTTACATTATATAGACAGTACACTCTTTAGATAGTTATTATTGCTCATTTATTTTTTAGGCTGATTATTCTAGTACAGGGTTATGGTGGTGTTGGAGTCTATTCCAGTTCATTGGGTGAAGAAACACCTAGGACAGGTTGATAGCCCATCACGGGGCAGGCAGGCATACTCTCTCTCTCTCTCTCTCTCTCTCTCTCTCTCTCTTTCACACACACACACAAACACACACACACACACACACACACACACACACACACACACACACCTAGGGGCAATTTAGTATCTTTAATTCACCTGACTGTATATCTTTGAAATATTGGAGGAAACCAGAGCTCCCTGAGGAAATCCATGAAATCCATGCAGACAGAAGAGAACATGCAAACTCCCTGGTCATTTAGGGAATTTACTGCACCACCAGGCTCCGCAATGTAATGGTTGTTATCGCGATACGTCCAAATGCATTGTTACACATGACATTTTTTCTGGGACAATACATCAGTGAAAAACTGTATCATACATGTATATCTGAGTTATATACCATGTTTTATATATATTAATTAGAATTGAATAAATTAGTATACAGGCATTAATAAGAGCTGTAAATCCTGTTGAGGAGTGTGGTAACCAACGCAGCTACCATAGAGAACCTAAGACATTTAGGTACAGTTGTGTTCATTATTTTGCAAACTCTTATTGTTCAAAAAACATCTTTTATATCTTTACAAAGAGATCTTGTTACCTGAGTAAACTACATCATAGGTAAGTCAACACCCTTGTTTTTTTTTCTTTTTAAATCAGTTCACATAAATGTGATCTGTGCATTAGACGCTGTGCTGTAAGTTCAGCCACACCAAAGCATTCACTGTAAACTATTTCTTTTGCCACTACTTGATTTAAATACATAATCCGAATGGTGTACTCCTAAAAACACCAGTGCCTTAAAAACAGGTCGGATTACAGTGTGCATGGGAATGTACCGTAGATGGTGTCTGATTTCTCTATTACACCTCCCAGCTCTATACTTTGAACATTATTCCTTCTGCAGTAGTAAATGCAGAGTGCTTTTTTTTCTTTTTTGGAGCTTAGCCATGTTGTTTTCTTGCAGAGCTACTGGCTCTCTTCAGTTCACTGCAACACCTTCCAGCATGTAAGCTTTGCTCAACATGGAGCATGTGCTAAGAGAATCGAGGATAGATCTGTCTGATGTCTAACTTGTTTTTAATGCTAAGCAGAACAAAGCTTATCTTGTTCTCCTGGGTGAAGCCGCAATAGTTCTTTGCAGGACAATAGCCATGGCGCTTAATTGTACAGGCTTGATTCCCATGGTATGGGTTCCTCAGGAGTGTGTTGTTCGCCAGTGAACGTCGTGTAGTATGCCATCAGGCTGTGAGAGCTCCCCTGCCTCTATGGAAGGACAAAGACGCAGGTCAGGGAGGCAGAGCGACCAGGGCTTTCAGTGCACTGAGCACCCTGGGATGGGCTGTCTTTCCCATGCCAAGACAAAAGCATTAAATCAGAGGTACACATATCATTTACAGCCTTAAACAGCAGGAAGACGACTTTAGTAAGAAATGCCAACCTTGCTAATAATGGAAGTAAGACAGCATTCTGAAAATGAAACAGTGGTCCGAGATAAAAAAAAAAAAAATGAAAACCTTATATCAGTATTATGCACAAGTGCACCATTTTTAATGGTATGCAAAATTTACTATTTTTACACTGTGCCCAGGGTTGCCAGGTCTTAGCAAAATTGACAGAAATACACAATATGGCCTGAAAGTAGCTCCAAGGCGAAAATAAATCTAGGCGAAAATAATACAGTTTTGGTGATTGCAAGGCACTCAAGTTTACCATAATGTAAATACATGTATTGTCCCCTGTCCCTCTACTAAACTTACATCTTACAGTAAAAATGGTTCTGTACATCCATTTGTTTGCTGTAACCTATGCTTGCAGAAATTGATGAAACAAAACAAAACAAAATAAACACCAGAAAAAAACCTCTGCTGTTTCCACCCTCAAATTAGCCCAAAAACATGAATCAAACATGGCAACCCTTTTCTGCGCCTCCAATATGAAAACTTTATCTGTATTATCAGCCTTTGCCAGACCTCATAGGACCCCCTGTGAGCTGGCTACACAACAAAGCGAGCCTCGGCTCCCCAGCCTAGTGTAATCATCCTGCATCAATGAGGCAAAACTGCTCAGCCCTCCCCATCCAGTGAGCTGATAGACAGTCTGATACCATCTTACTCAAGAGATAGTATCACATGCATGCCCCACAAAAAACTCCCTACTTCCCCCTCTCATCTTAACAACACAGCTAATTTATTCCCTGCATGTCCTCCTTTCGAGTTCCAAAAGGTGTGTGTCAGGTGTTTAGTCAGAAAAATACAGGAGGCTAAAATGTGTTGTCGCTGTGATGTCATCTGCCCCGCCTCTCCACCTATGGGCTTCTTTGTGTTAGAAAGATGAACTTGAGCTTTCCGGTGTCAGTAAGTAGGTCTGAAGTGCTGAACAGCAATCGTGTGTGTGTGTGTGTGTGTGTGTGTGTATGTGTGTGTGTGTGTGTGTGTGTGTGTGGCAAATGTTACTTGACAGATGTCTAGAAGGATTAGTAAGTATAGATGAGCATGCAGCCACCGAGTTCCCTATTATTAAAGAAAACATTCCAAGGTTGCCATAGAAACTCTAAGTGCTGACAGGTCTTTGTCAAGGCAGAATTCCTGCCCGCTGATCTTTCCTCTCTCTCACTCAGGACAGGTACCAGCAGGTAGAGCAGCCTCAAGTTTCATGGCCCGCCCTTCTCTCTAACTTCCCGTAGCACGTACGCACTTCACCTTTCAGAGGATCTTACTTTATGCAACATGGGGGTTCAGCCTTGTATAAACATACCCTACGCAACACCTTACTAGAGCCCTGGAGATTTCTTAAAGCTGAAGGTGTGGATTTGACAGTAACACGAACGAGTTGTATCTGAATGTTCTTATTCTAATATTATTTTCGCATATCATTTTTATGGACTTCTGTGCCAGACTATATACAAAATCTAAGCCTAATAATAAAATGATTAGATAAACTAAATTACTTTAACAAAGAGAATCAATTCTCAAATCTGTAAGTAAACATAGACATAGTCTCAAAGGTCAATGCTTAAAATAGAACTTCTAACTGCTAAGCTAGGTAACTTGACTTAAGTGTAAAAATAAATAAATTAAAAAATAATATTTTTAATGAACTACCATTCATTAATATATCACAAATGACCATTTGCTGTGGTGAAAGGGAAAGGAACCACTTTGGGACACTTAGGAAAAAAAAACACATCAGGGTGTTAATGGCCCTGAGCTTCTAGTCAGACTCCATCATCATGGATCACTGGTGTCCAGTGTTATCCAGACAGACCTTGAGTGGGTGCAGTTTTCATTCCAATCAAGCAGAAGCCACACCTGTTTAATTTAGTCAATGTTGGCTTTCAATAGTCTATTAAATGGGGCCTGCGCTTGGTTAGTATTAAAACTTGCACTCATACTGGTGCTTTCTTCATAAGACTGGACATCCCTGTCATAGATTATTGCCCAAATATCAACAATCCTGTCATGTTGTATTCATTACTTGGTGCATTTATACACCAGATGCTGCTTCCTGTGAACTGGGTCACAGAGGGTTCTGGAGTCCCTGTGGCCATTGGGGAAAGGCAGGAAAATACCCTGGACAAGTTACCAGTCCACCAAGATACACACACACACACACACACACACACACACACACACACACACAAAGGCACGTGGGTTTCACAATCTTTGTCCAGAATTTTCATAGACATAATGATAATTGTAGCTAATTAATGCCGTGTCTAACCCTGACCTTGACCCTAACCTCAGTAACCAAAAGGAAAACTTTTGTCTCTTTAAATTTCTGTAATAAAAATTATTGTTAACTTCATAAGCTTTATTTCTCATTTTCAGTTTCTGTACTTTTCAAACAAAGAGTTTATTTGTGTGTGTGCTGACCTTTAAATGTTTCTCAATTTTCTTAAAAGTCTGGATTTTTGACAAATTCTCTACTTATTCTATTTTTCTCTACCACTTCTCTTCAGCAGAAGTGGATCCTGGGACACCACCACAGTTCCTGAACCTTTTCACAGAAGCTTAACCTGCAACAGTGATGATAAACATCCTGTAGCCTTTCCGTCTCCCTCCACTTCAGAAAGTATTGTCATCTCGTATGATTTAGATGACTCAGATTTTCATAGTAGTTCACCCTGTTTTCATAGATACAGTACATTGTGACCAAAACCAAAGTGGAGGAAAAAAACAAAAAACTATGACGTCAGTGAATTAAATAAAGATTTTTAAAGTGCGGTTGAGTCCAAAAGCTGGAGGGTGACCTCAGAGTGTGGCAGTGTGTTCTGCCTGGTGTACACATTTTATGCAAGTGTGTGTGATCCCCAGAGAACTGTCTAAAGTACGCAAGGAGAATCTGTATTTTTAACTGACATTTACATCACTCTAAAGGGTTGGTCATTCTCAAAGGTCCGTCTCCAGTGCGCCTTATCCATACTCTATCAGGGATAGGACATCTTTCCTCTCCTCTCTCAGAGATATGCTTCACTGGAAAACATGACGTAGGCAGCATGTGGTTACAGTTAAGGCCAAAGAACTAGATTGGCAAACAGGAGAGGCAATATTAAAGAGCTTGGACTCTTTTGAGATTCTCAGCATGTTTAGGGCACTCTGTGGCTCTTGTAAACACAGCTGCTAGGCGCGTAAGGTGCATGATCTCCTACAGAGCACTGGCACCAGGTTACTGGAACAGCACAGGACATGATGCACAACTCCAATCAGAACAAATCATTACATCAGACAGAAGCACAGCATGAACCAAAGGCTTATTATTTCCTTAAAGGTTTAATAGTTCTGTTATAAAGTACTGACAGTCCTAACTATGTACTATGCCCTTTTAATTGGAATAAGATATTTAGCCAGCTTTTCTGTTTTTTCCCCCTCACTGTTTAGCTCAGAACAAGGCAACATGAATGATTGTCAATAATTTATTCCATATCCATCAGAGTGACCAATACAAAATACAATTAAAATACAAATAACAAATACAAAATACAATCAAATCAAACAAAACATAGTTAAAGCAGAACCCCAGGTTTTATTTCATGACATTTCCTGACATCTTTAAGTTGTTCCACTTCTTTTGGAAGGGACTGTGTGTGCAAGCAAGTGCAATGGTCCACTGACAGGTAGTTGATTATGTAGTAACAATGGCAACTGAACAGTCAGTTCTCAAAGTTAATGTGTTGGAATATATATATATATATATAAAGAGTGAACAATAAGCACACTTTGGGTAAACATGTAAAAAGACTGACAGCTAAAGGAGACTAAATATTTATCTCACCCGCTGCAATACACATTTAATATATGTTTGGATTTTTAATTCCAAAACCTTCATGAGTGATACAGAGCAGAGTTACCAGTTCCATAGCCAGAACTGGTAGACAGACACACTTCATGCATTTCAGCTGAAAGACATAAACCAAGTGGTGGAAATGTACCAACTGACCTGGTTTCAGAAACAGTTAAATAGCTGAGATTGGATATCACCTGTGTGTGTGTGTCAAACACAGTGTGGCCATAATGGTGGAGACGAGAGTGCTCCTGTTTTAGCACATTTAGGATTAAGAATGTATATACTGTTACTCTTAAAAAAGGGTCTATATTCAGAACTGGAATATTTCAATGATTTCAGTGATGTGATAAAACATATCTGCTTTAATACAAGACTGAAAAGTAAACAAAAACTGTTCTTATTCTTATTTACGCACTTTTCAATTTATTCACCCACAGCCAAGCACAAATTTTACTCAGCCCTTCAGTCATGGCAAGAACTATATACCCTCTGCCCGTAAATGTTTCTTGTGCCATTATAGCGGTTTACCATAGACTAAAGAGCATTTTAAACCCGGAAGCAAAAGAATGAGGGAGTTTAGTGATTTGTTTTACGGATCAGTAGATATTTTCCACTGTAGTAAATTAACCAGTGAGTTTTTTATGAGGTGTGTATTGCACAGGCCTTTCCAAGTCAAAGGTTTTCTCAAAAATTTCACACCCCTGTGTAATTAGAAGGCCATGCTCTAAAGTGTCTAGTAAACACTGGAAAAGATGCAAGCCAAGATTTGTGGTGACTTTATAGAAATTGCTTTTGTGGAACACACAATTAAATTGTTACATTTGCACATGTTTGGAAACTGAGCCAGGTCCAATCAGTCAGTGAGTCACCACTGTCAAAATATTCATTGAGATTGAGCAGCGCTGGTGGTGATGCTGCCAGCAGCCACTCAGTCACACTCCCTGGCCATGTATATGCACACACATATACATATAAACACAGTACTCGTTGTTGATCAAAGTTCTTTGACCTCTCTTGTGTATAATGCAGGTTGATACGCATGCCGACATGTGAACATACACCGAAGTATATACCAATCAGAGTTTTCACAGATATTCCCAATTTGTCAGAATTAACAGCAGCAATGGAAAAATATGATGGTGAAAGTAGAGGAAAAGCTTGTTGGAGGAAGGCAACTGGTTTTATGTGTCCAGCATGGTGCCATTGAGCAGAGAACTACCAAAGTGTCCCCCTAGCCATGGGCCCATCCAGGGCTTTTATAAAGCCATTATTTTAACTCAATACTGCTTCAAAGTATAACAATTGTAATGCAGTTGTTATAAACTGGAAACTAACATCACTCATAATGGTTGAAACAGAGATGCATCAAAACCATCTATCAGTAATTCTTGTTGATCACCAGGGTCTGCAATTACAGTGAATTTTATGGCACCTTGAACTTATTTTAACATGAACAGAGCAAAAGTGACTTGTTCACCCCTGATGCTTAATACAAAGCGGGTTGAAGGTTATAGATATTCTATTGCTCCTAAAACCACTATCTAAACAGCCCCATTTGGTATTAATAGGGTATGATTTGAATCTCTGGGTTCTTAATTTCTTAATAAACAACTGATAATTCAATAGCAATTCAATTAAATAACATATGTTTTATTGTAACCCATGGCTCTAAAGCTTTACTAGGGGAGGAAATTAGTCAAACTTGCTTCACCTATAGATACAATACACCGTTAATATTACTATTTTGAACTTTAGTCACTTCTATTGTATTTGCTTAATAACACTAAGGATGTTAATATTCTGCCCTGCAATTTACAGACAGGATATTTGCATTAGATCCTTAACTGTAGGGGAATTAATCTTATGAAAATTTGGCAATTTAGTCATTAATGTAATTAAGTCATTGAGTCATTAAAATCACCTCCACTGTCCACATTCCATATTTGACAAGCCTATCTGCGGCTTTCTGGAAGTTTTTTTTTTCTTTCAAAGTTCTCTTACATTTTTCATTTGAAACCAACAGTCACTGATAAATCACAAGTCTACAACCCAGTCATTTAGGAAGGGGGGGGGGAGTGCTGCCCTACTTGACTGCACACAAACCCACAGCCCTTGGCAACAGACATATGAAACTCAAGATGGCATGAACATACTTATCTCACAGAGACAGAGAAAAGACGATGGAGAGTTTAAAAAAAAAAAAGCACAACCTCGTGCTGTGGTGGCATTGCACAATACTTCTGTATTTCATTGGTGGGGATGCTCAGGTATCTGTGACATCTATGTCAACACTGTCCTCCTTTTGAACTGTGATCACTGAGCTGACAAATCAGAAGATGAGAACAAGCCCTCATGACTCTGAAGCAGGTAAACTACAGCCAAAGACAAGGCGCTGTTTGTTCAAGACAGGAACGTGACACCCCTTAAAACAGGAAATCTCTTTTTTTCTTCTATTGAAAAAAATAATTAAAGCAGTGAAGCAAGACGTCTTAACAAAACTGCCACTGCATTTTCTGTTGGGGTGCTGCAATCAGAAGCCTTTTGACTTTTAGCTACGGCTTGAAGTAATAAATTAATCATACTCAGATATTTTGGTATGTGCATGGTAGAAACTGGTGACTGCTTGCTGGGTAAATGACAGAAACTGTGTTTCACTTTGAAGTTAATTCAGCTAATCTTTGAGCTTTGCTTTATTTATAGTCGGGTATGTATTGCAAATAAATACTCAAAATGACTAATGTGACTAATGCTACTCCTCCAGGTCTGTGGTAACTGGGTACACTAAGAGTATCTCATGGTGTTGGTAGCATTTCAGGCAAGTATTAAAGTATACTAAAGACCAATGCTGTAGCAACAATTTTAGGAAGCGGGTGGTAACTTCTGAGTTCCTTACAGTCACGATGCACTGGAGCTGTTTGTGCAGTACAAGGATATGAAATGTTTTTTCTTTGGTAAAAATTTTTAATATTTTTAAACTTATCTGAATGTGTTACCATCAATATGCAATTAAATTGAAAACAAACAGAAATTGTTTAGAGGGGGAAATAAAAAATGTAAACTAAAATAATGTGGTTGCACAAGTGTTCACACCCTCTTAAAATTGGGGATGTGGCTGTGGTCAGAATTAACCAATCACATTAAAACTAGTCAGTACAGACCTACTGTACTGAACCAATAAGCTACTACTTAGTTACATTTTACAGCAATAGCCATCATCCGCAAAGAGCTTACAAAGCATCAAGGTGATCTCATTTCTGCGAGGTATCAGAAAGGACAACAGTACAAAAAGATGTCCAAGGCATTAGATGAAAAGACATGGTGAATATTTGTCTTGGAGGCTACCAAAATGGCTTCAGAAATACCATGTAGGTCCCACATTCTTCACATGTCTGGGCTGTGGGGTGGGATGGCTAGGTTATGGCAAGGGTGGCTACAGTCTGCAAAAATGAGTAAGCTAAATGTGTTATGGCTATTATTCCAAACAGTATGCATATGACATAAAAACAACACTAAAAACAACACCTCACATCATCAAAAGAACACCATATCTACAGTGAAGCATGGTGGTGGCAGCTTTATGCTTTGGCACAGTTTTTTTTTTTTTAGTTAATTTGGAGAGAATTATGAACAGTTCCAAGTACCATTTATGGAGCTCTCCTCGAGAGAGTGCATAACAAACATGGCGACAGGATGGTACGGAGGACCGGGGTTCACGCTGACTTTTATTCTCTTACTGCGGCCCGGAGTGTGCGTGAGAGCGGCGGAGACGGTGACCGAGGCCGCCGGGGAGAGCCGCATCCTCGGTATGCGCCTGGAGCGGAGCGACAAGCCGGCGACGACCACGGACGACGGGATCATCCAAGTGACGGAGGAGAGCAACATCATGCTCAGGCTGTACGGCTTGCACATCAGCAACGACACCTGGTCCCAGGTGAGGTTCGTGGAGATCGGGGACGACGGTGAGGAGCAGGAGAGACTGAACAGGACGTGCGCTGATTTCACCAAAGACGTGGTTATTAAAAGCGGAATGAAGGTCAGAAGTCCGGGGACCTCCGGGGTCATGAGCGTGAAGATCAAGGTGCTGAGGAAAAGTGAAGCGCAGAGGGATTACGCCATGTGCATCAGGAACGACCAGGACTCCAGGTGGTACCTTCTGGGAGACAATGACGGCAGGATACGTGTGGTGGAGGAGAAGAAGTCCCTGCTCCCCCTGTGGCTCCAGGTCATCCTGATCTGCTGTCTGTTGGTCCTATCTGGCATGTTCAGTGGCCTCAACCTGGGTCTGATGGCCCTGGATCCCATGGAGCTGCGCATCGTCCAGAGCTGTGGCACGGACAAGGAGAAGAAGTACGCCAGGAAAATCGAGCCCATCAGGAGGAAAGGTAACTACCTGCTGTGCTCGCTCCTTCTTGGGAACGTCCTGGTCAACACCACTCTCACCATCCTTCTGGACGATCTCATAGGTTCAGGCATCGGAGCTGTCGTGGCATCCACCATTGGCATCGTCATATTCGGCGAGATCGTTCCCCAAGCTCTGTGTTCTCGCCACGGCCTGGCCGTTGGTGCCAACACCATCATGGTCACCAAGTTCTTCATGCTGCTCACCTTCCCGCTCTCGTATCCCATCAGCAAACTCCTGGACTGCGTCTTGGGGCAGGAGATCGGCACCGTGTACAACCGGGAGAAGCTGGTCGGGATGCTAAAGGTCACCGAGCCCTACAACGACCTGGTCAAAGAGGAGATGAACATGATCCAGGGTGCGCTGGAGCTTAGGACCAAAACGGTCGAGGACGTCATGACGCCGCTGTCGGATTGTTTCATGATACACAGCGATGCCGTGTTGGACTTCAACACCATGTCCGAGATCATGGAGAGCGGCTACACGCGCATCCCCGTGTACGAGGACGAGCGCACCAATATCGTGGACATCCTCTTCGTGAAGGACCTGGCCTTCGTGGATCCAGACGACTGCACCACTCTGAAGACCATCACCAAGTTTTATAATCACCCAGTCCACTTTGTGTTTCATGACACCAGGCTGGATTCCATGCTGGAGGAGTTTAAGAAAGGTGTGTTCATGTTGTCTGGGGTG
>JAOVVF010000025.1:13708962-13726209 GCA_028565595.1 Duopalatinus emarginatus | reverse complement strand
CATACATATATATATATATAACGTAACATTTGACTGTGTTTCAGTAAAATAAGTTACACTTTGTAACAAGGTTGACATTTTTATAGAACTTTTACTAGTTATGATATAGCTTAAGTGCCCGTAATGCACCTGAAACTCTACATTTTGCTAGTCTTATGTAGTTTAGCTAGTTTAGGATTGACGTTAAACCCTGACTTACGTTCAGCTGGTGCAAATGACCACTGAATTCTATATATTTAGAACACAGATGTACAAAGAAACAAGTCTGTAAACCTACATAAACCGGATACAAGTATCTGAATATCAATTATATCTGTCTTTTTGATACACCAAATCATCCCTCATTAAAACCCAAGCATGTTTACATCCACCAAGGACCTTATCTTCACTGTTACAGTTGTTAGTACAGTTTAAGCATCCAGATGTGCAGTATGCCAAATCCTGTTTAAAATCCATGATTTCACACACCTGGTCTGAATGATCTGCTTTTCTACCTTTACAACATACATGAATAGAGGTACAAACACACCACAATGACAGTACATTCATTAATCTTGATCACTGCACCTTAGCCAACTATCACTTTCCCTCCTGCCTAAACTTATCCACATATGTTTGCTTTCTGATTTAAGACTAGATGCTCTCTGAACCACATTTCAGCTCACAATCAGTTCATAAGAATCAGATAAAAAACAATCGGTACCAATCATTTTCCCAGACATACAGAAAGGGAGAACAAAGTCTGCACACAAATGACTCTGGCTACCCACCTGGGGAATCAAACCCAGCCTCAGCTACCTACTACATCACCTTGCTGCCACAGATTGACCTCACAACCTTTAAATTGCACCACAACCAGAAAAAACAAATGTTTTTTTTTTTTTTTAGGTATGGCAGCTTTTCATTTCATTGGCTGACACTTTTTCGTGAACATTTAAGATTATCAGTCTTTGCATTCTTGCAGGATCTATGTCAAAGTTTTCTAGAGGCATAATTAGAGAAAATCCTCTGTGGGCATATCCACAACCACTGATTCCCAAAGGCATTACACACTAATCCTCGCAGGTGACATATTCTGATGGGAAAAAGCTAACACACTCCCCTCCATTTAGCATTACAAAGGTCCAAGGGTGTCTTTGGCATTAACATGCAAAAACACCTTAATAAAGTCTTTACCATGTGCCTATTCTCACACTCACACTATCTGCTGAGAAACTGTGCTGTACTTTATTGTTCCACAGTGGCACTACAGAATACAGTCCAATTTCACCTACAGTTCCCATCTGAAAAACTGTGCAGGTCTTTAGAGCGCGTGCTCTGCCAGAGCATTGGTCACCTGAGCTTTGTCCAAAAATCCAATACTTGTGTAGTCTAGCCACATACACACACCTTTCCAACAAGAAAACAAGTCTCAAGGGGATCAGAGCCTTGGTGTATGGAAAATCTTGCAGGGAGTCAAACTGAGTCATTTTACTTACCTCAAGCACTTAATGTCACTATATAATGTGTGCTTGGTTTGGCCTTCTCAATGATCGGGACATGCCCTTGCATTAAGACATGAAAAATATATGGAAAAAAAACCTGTCTGCTGAGCCAACAGTGTCATTATAGCCCACAACCTAATATGTAGAAATACTTGTACATCAAACTGTTACAACAAGACAGTAAGCATTTTTTTTTTACTTGTTTTAGTCCATGTTATTCATGTATACAGTGATCACACCAAGTGTACATTTCTGTTGTTCTCTGCAGTTGTCTCTTCACTGTCTGGGAAATGCATGTCTCCCACCTAAGCCAAGTTCCTCATAAGCAAATTCAGATTACATTAAATCTGAATACATTGAAAATGTAATGCTGGATTTTACTTAGACTTTCCAGTGGGCTTCTTCTTATTAGCCTCAGACCAGCATCATATTAATAGACTGTAATAGAGTAGGTCACGAAATGAATCATGGATAAAGTGTTTAGCAAAATTAGAAAATTAGCCTGCTTTGGTTATACTCCGTGGACGTGCCATACTGGTGCATAGCCCTGATTTGACACATGAATTCTTTCATCTTATTAGTCATACACGGTCATGCAGAGGGTAACATTGCTGCCTCACAGCTCTGTGGTCCAAGATTTGATCCTAAGCTTGCTTTCCTATCTGTGCAGTTTTATTTGATCTTTAATGTGTCCAAGTCGGGTTCCTCTGGGTTCTTTGGTTATCTTCCCTCTCCATCGCCTTTATGTGGATTGGCTACACAAAGCCGCTCTACATGTGAATGCATGTGTGAATGAATGAATGAATGAATGAGCTGGCAACTCCACCAGTTTGACAGGAATCACATCCAGAATTCATTCATGTTGCACTTGTTGCAATGAGTGTACTATAAGACTGTAATAGTTTGTTAATAACAAGACACAGACTCATGCATGTGAGTGCTATAGTGCATTGTGTGATAGCAGACACGTGTGGGGTTCAGCAGATGTGTGCTTAAAAAAAGAGTCTCGTGAGAGAGCGTTAACGTGTCTTCCTTTTTTGACAAATCAGCTTGTACATCCAATAGACACTTTATTTATTTCACTTATTATTTTTGCTTCCACATCTCTGTTTCTGTTCTGTTCAGCACTTCTACCTAGACTGAATGTGGTGATTTGTTTCCCTTTCCCTTCCAGTTAGTAAACAAGGTTGAGAAAGCAAAAAAGAGCAAAAGGCAGGTTCACAGAATGGTTAAAGAACATCATTCCAGGTACTCTTTCTAGTTGAGACACTACAGTGCATTAAGGAAAGGACTTGCAAGAGTTCAGACTTGGCACAAAGTCTTGAGTTTCTTTGCCATTTTCGCCCATAATCATAATTACCTGTCCATAAACTCATCTTTCATCTAGTCATTTTAACATCATAAATATCCATGGTATAAGAGATACAGTGAATAAGGGAAAGGAGAGAAGTAGTGCTGTCTGTTTTATTAAAAGAAGATTACAGTAGCAAGCAGCTGAGATTTCAAGATGGAGAGGCTGCGCAACACAGAGTGATTCTGGGGCCTGCCGATAACAATCGCACGGCATCAACTTTCAACATTTCAAGTAGGTTGCAGTGGAGGACAAAGCTCTCTTTGAACACAAATAGGAGGAGAGAGGAGGAGGGGAGATTAAAAAAAAAGCTGTCATTATTTTAATCAGGACCTTCTCATAGATAGAAGAGTTTCTGGAGTCTGACTTCCAAAAAAAAGGGGAAAAATGTTCTAAGCATTTAATGTTGACATGTGGCCTTTTCACATGAGTGTGTTTTTCCATAAGATCATTTTTCTTGTGATTTGTTTATTATTATTATTATTATTATTATTATTACTATTTTGAAACATGATTTCATTTATTTTTAATAAAATTATTTTATTTATTTTCTCATGGAATTTCGCAATCATTTTTTAAAATATATTTTCTTCTTTCTTTGTTTTTCTTTATTTTTTACTGATATTTCATGTGTTTTGCTTAGCTTCCACATGTTAATCTCTCCTATGTGATTTTATTTATCACATATTACTCAAATGATAAGGTCATAAGGTCACATGATATGCTTATCTGAGTACAGTTTCAGGGCATTATGATTGAAACTGTAGTCACAAATCATGCATAATCACATATTCTTTTTTTCTTATTTTTTTTTTGTTTGATTTGTTTATTTTAATTTAATCTTTTATTCACATACATGATCCACACATGATTTATTTGCATCTTAGCTTTTTACATCTAGAGCTAACCTTTAAGATTATCGCCTATCTTTCACGTTATCATAAGCTTACTTGAGTTCACATGTGCAATATCAAGGTGAAATGCAGTCACATTAGTCATATGAACAAAGTGTGCAAAGTGTGTGATTTTTCCTTAAGGGAAAACAGGTGGGTTAGTTGAACTTCCCACCCACATACCTTAGCACAGCAAAATGTAGCACCTCACTTGGCTTGATAATTAACTCATGAGTCAAATTAAGTGATTTAGAGGAAAGAAAACACCGAATCATTAGATGGATGTGTTTTTCTAAGGTCTATGCCTATGAAACATCAAAGGCTACTGTGTTGTAAAAAATCACATGACTTCAGCTTCTGAGAAGAAAAAAAAGGGTAAAGAGTGTTAAGTAATGAAGAATCTGCACTCTTTATCCACTGCCACTACAGAGCGTAAACACCATTAACCAGCAGCTAGGACTCTACGTGTAAAACAGGAGGAACAACCAGCTCAGTCAGATGGTGGGGAGCTGTCAGCATGTGCAACCTACACAAACATGAGCACAGATAAGAAAGTGTCCACCGACCCACAGGACGAGAACTATGACACATATTATCTCAGGTTGGGGAGCTACCGTGGGAGCCAGAGAGCATCTCTCCATGATCCCTGGGAAGGGGAGGTGGTAGGTACACAGGAACTTTCTAACAGATAGATCAATCTGTCAGTGCTGGTGTGTTCCACACCTCTTTGCTAGCCTTGCACACAAGCTGACAAAATTCAAGTGCAGCATGTTAAAAAAGAACAGAGGCCAGTCTGCATATTTGAGGACAAGAGGTTTCTTCTCTTCCAAAGTCTCCGCCAAATCTATAGTGATAAAATCAGCATCAGGGTCATACTGGCATATTTACACAACTCAGTCTTACACAGATATAGCTCAGCTCAGAGTTCAGCTTATGGGTCATGAGCATTATATAAACTCAGATGTAATGGTTTGTAACGTTTCCCTCCATGCATTGCACTAATGACTCATTGACAGGGACAGGTACAGGCAGATGCCACAGACAGAGCGCTTGTGAGAGACGTGCTCGGAGGCCCATTGCCCATAACGCCACACTTCATTCAGACAGAATGGCAGACTGATAGTCATCTGCCCAGGAGGCCCTTCTTCCTCAGAAGGAGACTAAGACAGTCTGAAATGAATTATATATTATATGGGAAAAACACTATTACAGTATTCAGGAAACCATCAAGAGCTTCACTTTAGGACAGGGATTAATCCCAGATTAGGGAGATTTTCAAATGGAGAGTCATTAAAAAGAAGAAAATGGATTAGAATAACTAGAAGCATTTTTATAAACACACACTTTTAGGCTGTAAAGAAGTTATCATTATGCATTTAAAAGGTTTAGTGACTATATTCAGGCCACAATAAAAAAAAAATGAGAACATAGTGCGATTCCTTTCCAAATAGTACTCCACTAATTCGAGGTAAAAAAAAAAAAGGAACTTAAAATAAACACCATTACATTATTAACTATAATTTTATGATATTAAATATGAGTGTCTTGTCCTGCCATGGTTTACTGCGTAATAATACTACTACTACTACTAATAATAATAACAATAATATTCAAGTGTATTAAGAGACCATTTATATATAGATATATTAATATATAAATATATCAAATACAAAATAAATATTATTTTCTAGCTAATTGATAATCCAGTTGTTAATGTTACAGTTTGTGTATGTTCAGGAATGATTTGTTCAGGTTGTTCTACAGTCACAACCATCTCAGACAAGACACAACCCATACCAGCCAAGACAGACAGGAGACTCATGATTACATAATTACAACACTGTCAGGACTACAGTTGTGTGTACAAGAAACATTATAAAAAGTATAAAAACAGTATTAAAAAAAAGTTAATGAGCAACTTTTCCTTTTTTATGTTAAAAGTAATCTTATACAATACATTCCAGCTATATGCAAGAACATGACCTTCACATGACACTCCAAACTTCTTCTCATCCTAAGCTGCTGAGAGTGTCCTGACCCTCAGTATTATTGAGCCTAGGTGCTACCAAGACCTCTGACCCCACAGCCATAACTATCTGTGCTCTGGTGGCACAAATGCAAAGAATAAGATTCTGTGACTTTTTCACTTTGTTCTTGTCAGTCATAAGTAAAAAGGTCAGAGCACTGAACACCATGACCTGAGCGGGTATTTCTGCTTTACATGGAGATGGAAAGTGGGAAAGCCCAGAGTGAGATGGAGAAAAGAAGAAAAGTCATAATGGCCTAAAGTGTGGAAGTGGACACAGGGGGAAGCTCCGAGCAACTGTTTCTTTTTTCTTTCTTTCTAGTTATAAACTTTTCGCTGAATCTACTGCCCTGTCCTGTCTAGTGGGCTGCAACACTGAACTTGTGTTTACATAATTTGGAGATTTTGATAGACATAAATGTTTCACTCTTAGTATAAGATAAGCAAAAATTGTAGATGGTTGACAGACTCCTGTTGTATTTAAGTCAGGAATTGTAAGTCAGGAGTGATTGTTGCCTAATGGCCTCTATTTTATGTTATAACACAGAACTGGCTATTTAATAACAGCAGCAGTTAAACTGGCTGCCAAACCTATCAAATAATACAAGATGTCAAGCTCCTGAGTATGAAATGTGCTCTTTGATGTTTTTAATCATTCGCTGGCCAAGGCAAATTAGCACTTGACAGAGGAGCTTACTTAAAAGTAGGAGAAAATTAGTGCAAAATCCCAAAATGCACCATTTAAACACAGTCCTGAAACGGTTTCAGTGTTTCTTACATCATTCTACTTATACACAGGAGTACATGCACACGCACACACACACACACACACACACACACACACACACACACACACACTCTTCTTCTTCTTCTTGGCTCCTGCGTTACTTCATCCCCTGTCATGGCTGACCCTGTCCCCCTCTCCCACACTCGACCCTCCTCCTCCCTCACTGCCACACTCGGTATTCCTGGTGATAATTACAGCTGAATAGATTTCCAGATTCCCATGGATGTCAGTCTAGCCATTGGCCTTCTACACTAATAGACCACTTCAACCATGAACATACATACATATACACACACACACACACACACTCGCAACATACCCACTCTCACCCCCCCTTTCCCTCTGATTGCAAAGAGTGAAAAGAGAAGAAGGATGTGACAAGTGTTTTTCATATCCTAGTCAATATGACTATAAAGTGGTCTTTTTTTTTTGACACATAGCACTTACTAGAGGAAAGTTTCATTTCAAGGGACAGCCGACTGGTTCCTTTAAAGAGCAGGGAAATAATAGCAGCTAAAGGAAATCCATGATTATGATGTGGTCATCCCCCTTAATATCATTACTGCTGGACAACAATGAACCAGTTCTCTGTTGTATTAAAAGTGATTAACTTACACTACACCTTAAAAATAAACAGCTATTAATCAGCATTTCAAAATGAGCAGAATTTTTTTTTGAAAATGTCAAAACAGATGGAGGTGTTTAGGGAGGTGTTTTGGAAAAAGTTCCCTGGCCCTCAAAAAATAAAAGAGAAAAAGAGATAAAGAGAAACCGTGGCTGATTTTCCTCCATTTTAACTTAGTGGCAGGGTACATCATGCTCCCTGTGTTTTCTTGTGGCATTGCCAGCTGTAAACAGATACATGTACTTCTAAGCCAAACTGGCATGGCTCTCCCTAAAGCAGCCATGCCACAGAGCCAATCACCCTGCCTCCCCCAGCATCGTCAGCCAATCACGACGTAGGAGCAGACTGTTTTACCTGCTCTCAGGAAATACAAGCATCAGTGAGGAAGCACAATGAAGGTCTTTTAATAAGCCCAATGAGTCAAATAAATCAACAACCCAATTAACATAAGAACATGCCGTGGCAAATCTGATATGAAAGCTTCAAGGGACCTGGACTGAGTCAGCTGTTAATTTGACTTGTTTCAAATATCACATAGATACTTGTAAGGTTAATAATGTGGAGATAGCTTCCACAGACTCAGTCGCTCTCTCTTCACATTTCTTTTTGGCTAAAGAGTGCAGGAAGCCTTGAAGAAGTCTTTTCTACAGAATTTGGAGATCTGGATCCATTCCAGTCCCAGAATAATTGTGGTGTATTTTGTTTTCTTCTCTATGAGGCAGGATCACTTGAGGAAATGGCTTGAACCACACTTGAAAGCACAGTGTGTGCACCCTTTTCAGGCCCAGCAAATTTGGCTGAAGGCCCCAAACCAGCTTTGGGCTCAAAATTCTCATTAGAGGCTCTGGAAATGACCATTTGTCTGTGTGTGATACCATGCGGAAAAAAAGTACATTTCATTGGCTGGGGTCAGAGGTCAGTGGTTGGAAACCCAACAAGCCAGAGCTGCCAAAAAAAAGAACACAGCTTCTAAAGGGCTCCAAGTAGGAAAGCCCACCATTTAACCATTGACGTCACCTGGCACATGCACAGCTTGAAATGGCATAAAATAGAGGTTCCCTTACACAACCAGACCAAAGACATTCACTGCTGTCTTTAATTATTAAAAAGCTTTTTCATTTTTCTACCTGCTAATATGTGTTAGTTTATTCTTTCATTGTTAACGACTTTCCTCTCACAGCAAGAAGGCAAAACAAACAAGACAAACCAATGCAAAAAAAAAGGAAATCTGGCAAGAGTCTTAACATGGGAGCTGAGAGGATTTGCTGATGTGACTTGCTCGAGCTGCTAATGCCCGTCATGCGATTGGACAGAGTCAGGAGGAATCACAAAAGAAAAGAAAAGGAGGAGGAGCAGAGAGAAAATCCCCTTTAGCGCAACCTCCTCTAATTAATTCAGGAAAAATGAATCACGGCAGGCCATTCTAAACACAACTAGGTTTTTTAAATTTTTCATACTTTTATATATATATATATATATATATATTTTCAATAGATTCTGCTCCGCCTAACCGATTCGGGAAAGATAAAGAAAAGCAGACAGGATTTCTTAGTGTTTTTAAATCTCTCTTTCTCTCTCTCTCTCTCACACACACGCACACACACACACACACACACCCTGCTTACCCTCCCCGTCATTTCCCAGGACTGTTTACCACAAACAGCCCAATGCTGCCCACATTCACTATCAATAGCCAGATGGGCCAATGCCAAGTTCTGCCTACCGTTACCCTGACGACACAGCATCCAACTACGTATTGGTGTGAAGGCGGGTATGATGTCATTCCAGAACACGGTGGGGGCCAATCAAACCCTGAGAAAATTATGTCACCTTTTGTTCGGGCGCTCTATTGAGTGGCATAGAAGTGCAGTGAATTGAAAGCTGCAGAGGTCATTTTTACCCCCAGAGATGCGTGCAACACAAAGAGCAAGAGAGAGAGAGAGAGAGAGAGAGAGAGAGGGGAGGGGGGGCAAAAAAGAAAAACAGCAAAGACTAATAAGCAGGCATGCTAATGTTGTCGAACAGAGATATAACCATTAAAATACAATGCAGTGAAAACACTGAGCCATGGAAGCATGTCTCTCTAGCTTTCAAAGCCCCAGACATGCAAACAAATGACAATGTTACAAACTAAACACAACCATAGTCTAGGAGTGAATTTATTCATCTGGTCTGAGTTTTGCAGTGAGAACGAAAGGAACGAGAAGTTTTGCTCACTGTCTGTTATGATCCTGAGATTTGAGTCTTAATGTGTCAACACTGCATACACAGAAAATATTACTACACACACACACACACACACACACACACACACACACACACTTCCTTTAAAGTAACTTGGAAATGTGCATACAGTAATAGGTATGCATATCCTTTACTTCAGTGTTTAGGTGGAGAGAATGGTATGATTATTAACTGCAGATTGATTACGCAACAGTTAAATACCACTTCCAGTTAATTGTTGTGCATATAAATAATTATATGCTTCAATATAACAAAACATTTTACTGCTGTTGCTAACAACTGGAACTGGCTCATTTTTTTTTCACAATGGTTATCGTACTAAAATCAGTGCCAGCTTTCACACCAAATTCATACTCTGACGTTATGGTCACATTCTTAGTTAAGGTGTATAGGAGCTAGTGAACGGAGTAGGGCAGATTCATGATGCCACTGGCTCAGGCCATTACATGCATTTCAAAAAAGACTGTTGCAATAGAGAGAGGCTGAAGGGTAAAACTGTGAAATAGATTGATATGCTTGTCTTAGTAAAAAACAAACCTTAAACTTTTTCCTAGGACAATGGGGACATAAAACTAGGTGCTGCACAGTTGCACTAAGGGGATCTGGGATTATAAATAGCATGACTTCAAACTCATCAAATCTACCATGTGATCACACCCGCCATCCATCTCATTATAAAAATAATTAAAGTACAACTGTATGTTTATAAAAGACTGTAGTGAATAGGAACTTTAGTAGGGTCTGATATTAATGAGGCCCTGAGCTCTGAAAAAGCGAGTACCAGAACTACTGACATTGTCATCAGGACCTAGTGATCTTGATGTAATCGTTGATGTAGTTGAGCAGTGTTTCAGGTTGTAAAGCATCCTGTTGCCAGTCCCTTGCCTTTTGGGTATGCTCTGTGGGAACATCAAGTGATTAGAGGAAATATAGTTTTCTGTCTTGTGGCATGTATTAAGTTACATGTCGTATCTGATGCAACATCACTAAACTCAGTGAAATGACATTCCTATATCTGTATATTCAGAGCTTGAGTAGTGCTTCATTAGGACTGCCACCAGCCATACAATACAATCATCAACTGAAGCCATGTATTCCAGGCTGTACTGCTTACGATTCCTTCTTATTCAAAATCCTTACATTACATTGGAAATTCTGTTGCAACTGGTCCTGTGGAAGAAAGAGCATTCAGTAGTGTGGATTGTGTAGCATTATCAAACCCCACTTGGGCTGTTCCATTTGAGGAGTGGTTCCAACAGCTGGTTGAGGGCCATGGCAGTGGCGCCTGGGTGTGCTCAATGGTGGATTCAGAGCCATTTTTGCCCATTGCTGAGGCTAATATTAACCATAGTGGTTTGACTACTAGGTCATTATTAGTATGGAAGAATCCGGAAGATTATGAGGAACATGGAGCATAAGTAGACATTGGACTAAAAGTAGAGCTCTATTGGAGGACAATAATCTGTGTGTTGCAGTCTCAGCTTACATGAGTGATATCTGCCATTAAATCTAGAACGTAGCGTTAAGTGATCAAATGCTAAGTGACTGTAATGCAAATACAGTTTCAATGATAACAATATTAAGTTTAGAGCATTCAGTTCTAAAAGATGAAGCTGAATTTTGTTTTCCTAACTTTCAGTGAAAGCCACTGGAGGCAGCCTGATCACATTGAGTGTACAATTAGTGTTGAGCCATTTACTATAAGGGAATTACACACACATCCAATTACAGTTTCAGATTGTAGGAAAATGTTGAGTGAAGACAAGCTTGAGAGAAAATGTGGAGATAAAGATGGGTCATCTGTTCATGATGGTTCCAAATAAAGATCACACCATTTCCATCCTGCAGATGTTGTTTGAATATTATAACTCTGATCAAGCCCAACTAAGCCCAACATGCAAATGATGTCACCGCTTAGTGCTGACAAAGTCTGAAAGCACAGATTGTTCTATTATTGTTCTATCATTTAAAAAACCCACCCAATTAAATAAAAGAGCAGGGGAGGAAAAATCACTAGGTCTGTGTGTGAGGAGATTAAGTTTCTAGACTAAGGTTTTACTTGTAGCTGTTTTAGGGACAAGTAGGATCAAAATAGCCCAGCTGCACTGGTCAGCAGTTTTTACATCTTTCATCTAACAACCAGACAACTGAAGAGAGGGAAAAACCCACCTCCTAGTGAATACAATTCTGAAGATTTAATGTAGCTTTAATTTTAAAACACAACTAGTTCTGTAATGTCAGACATATGTAGACAAACATAAGCTAAGAGCGGTCTAGTTATCTGGAGAACGATTTTTACTATGTAGATTAACATGCACTGATAACTATCCAGAATCAGGAACACGCAGGTATGTGAAAGTAGTTTCATTGCAGAACACACAATCGTTACTGCCAGCATTTATGCCAACCAATAATTTATTTTGGGGGCAGCTGTGGCTTGAGTTTAGAAAACCGATTTTGCAACCACAAGGTCCCTGGTTTGATCCCCTGTACTAACAAGACATAATGAGAAGTGCCCTTGAACAAGACTCCTAACACCCCAACTGCTCCTCAAGCATATGTATATATGTATATATATATATATATATACTCAGCATGTGTGTGTGTGTGTGTGTGTATACATACATGTATATATATTTGTATTATTGTATTGTTTATAAACCTGTTTTTTAAGTTTTTCGTGCATAGTAATTGGTGCCCGACTATGGTTATAATGGGATTCAGACACTGGCTATGTGAGTGTGAGTCTTGGAACCATGGCTTATTTAACCACTGGGTATATTGTGAAAGAATGAAGGGTCCAGAATTTAGAGAAAGAATAGTGCATGGGATGATGAGGAAAAACCACTAAGTCACTTGGCTTGATGCAAATACAAAATCATACATGGAACAAAATTACCCTGAGAGTCGAAATAAACGAAATAGAAATAGACTAACATAGACTATTTTTTTGTGTGTGTGTGATAATGAAGGTATATCTATGAAATCGAATGAGTCTTGTTAACCTTAGGGTCTGTATGCATATGAGATAACCTACACAAAATTATATATATGTAATTACAGGAAACAACGATACTTTTTTTAATGGAGCAGAATTACATAGCCTAATTTATGTGCTGATGGGAAAAAAAACTAGTTTAGAGACCAAAGGAAGGGGCGGTGCTTTCAGAGAAACTCACCTGTTTGAAGGTTTCTAAACTGAGGAAACTAAGAAAGCTGTTGAAAAATAGTTACCATCTGAATAGTTAGTTATCTTTCCAGGAAGAAGCCAGATCTGCCCCCACTAGTACCAATGACTTAATTTACATGCTTCTGTCATGAAGCAGGTACAAACCCACATGTAGACCTTTGCCAGTCTGGTCATGACAATGTGAGACAGGATGCGGGTTGGACAGACCTGTCCTACCTGCTGCAGCTCTGCTTCATTATTTTCTCAGTGCGCGCACATGCACGCACACACGCACACACACACACACACACACACACACACACACACATAGCAAAAGACTGCCGATAAGGAAGTCGGCAGGCCTAATTAATCAAGTTTTACAATCCAGGCTTGCTAGTCCTTGGGTGACTACATGTCAACACTTTCAGATAATGTAACTGCGGGAAAACCCACATTGGACAAATTGGTCCAAATGTCTGAGGTTAAAATATGACAACATCATGTTACTTCCTTGGCCAGTATTGCAGTGCTTTTATTTTGCACATTTGTGCTTTAAAAACAGGCAAATGGGAACATAAGCATTCAGTAAAAATGTGAGAAAATGACAGCACATGGACTAGTAAATGTTTCAGCCTATGTCCTTTTTCTCAATCCCATGCTGATTTAAAGAAATACAAAAGTATTTACATTTATTAAAGAACAAAGTGTGCTTTGAGTTCATTGGATCACAGTCCAGCTTCTCAGAAGGGCAAAAAAAGCTTTGTGAACATGATGTCATGGAGAAAATGGGGGGGGTGGGGGACAAAAAATTTCGGTAATCCCATCAGATGCTGTCTGTCTCACGTAAATCCCAGGCAGGTGGTGAAAAAGTAAAACAAGATGAAGTGTTTGATTCCCTGAGATGCAACAGTGTCCCTGTGTATGGTCAACAGTGTACCTGTCCGACTTTCTTCACAGCACATTTATAATCACTTCTCTCCCTCCTGTGTGTATTAATCCATCAGTGAACTGAAAAAAAAAGAAAACACAATAAGAGAAGGCAGAGTCAGATCACAGGAGAGAATTCACAAACAGTTTGCTGGTATTAACAAATTAAAGACAGAAAATGAGAGAACTGCCATTAGGCACAAAAGGATAAGGATAAATTATTGAGTGTTAAATTATTAAAACTTGCCCCGGGCAATATTACTATATAATGTCAATGATATCATAACACAAAACCCATTTTCTGAGAGATTATGATTGTGCATATAGTGAAATGTTTTAATAACAACTCCAAACTCTCCACTTAGCTAATCTGATGATCAGGTTTTTGTGGTGTTTAAAAGGTTGACATTTGTAAACAGTTAACAGTAGATTGCATGACATAGCATCATTAATGAAATCAGTATTTTTATTCTATATAATAATATATAATATAATATTAGTAACTATAATAACTACTTAATGTATGTCTTTGTAATCCTCAGTTGAATCTTAGTGTACTCATCTTTGCCACAGCTCGAGGTTATTAAACTGACATGACTGAAAAGCCCTTGAGCAAGGTACCTAGACAGTGGGGCAGACAGAGCTCTCCTCATGTACACAGCTTAACAATAGACAGATTTAAGATATCAAAGATTTCAGTCTGTAATGAGGAAATCATACTATGATAAAAAAATGATTCTGAGCATTATGGTGTTTCTGAAAGAGCAGAGGAGAATCTTTACGATTTCAGCTGCAGTTCATGGATACAAATCTACAGTATCCAGGTGAGATTATCTGCTAAAGCAAGGCTGAGTTGGAAGTACAAATCTTTAGAGTATCCATGTGGGACCACACAGAGCAGCTGACAGTTAGTCACAAGACCATCTAGTGACCTCACAGGCCCTGTCAAAACATGTCTGAGCTTTACTCCAGCACATCCTTCCTCCCCTTCAGCTGAGATTTTGCCAATAAGCTAATTTTTAACTATTGGCTAAAAATTATACTGTCTGTCCAGATAAGGCCTGGAGGAACAGAACAGCAGAGACACAAGCAGCAGAGAAACAGAGATACAAGAGGCAGAGACACGAGAAGCAGAGACATGAGCATATGCAGTATTCTGGGACAGATGCAGTATTCTGCATGTCTTGCCTGGCTCAAACCTGCCTGATCTCTTCATCTCTACATCTGCTAGCTGCCTGCCCTGCATCGGTCATATTTACTACATACACCCAGAGAGAGAGGGATGAAGACAAAAGGTGCTTGTACAAATTCTATTCTGTACTAATATTCCTCATTGTAGATACAAAACTAAATATTAAAACATAGACAGAAATAAGCTTCAGTAGAAGAACAAAGACAGATGCCATAAGTCTTCACACAGTAAAAACCACATGGGCTGCAATGTAGATTCTTGTCTAAACATGCCCCCCCCACACACACATATACACACACACACATACACGCGCACACACACACACGCACACAAGCACATGCGCGCACACACGCACACACACACACCCCATCTCTCCATGCCATAACCTACCTAACAGGAATTATGATTATAATCAGCCCACACCAAGACCAGAACCAAGACAACTGAACAAAATCCTGGAGCCACAACTCCAGTCGCTTCAACACACACACACACCAACACACACCAACACACACCAACACACACACACACACACACACACACACACACACACACACACACAGAGCCAGCAGTGACTTGCTTTGAAAGGCTTTCTGAGATAAGCAAAATCTTTATTTGATCTGTCACCAGGATCTGAGGCTGGAGAGAACGTTTGAAGTGATATCTCTCTTATTGCTTTCTACATAATTCTATCACCATTAGAAACCCTACTGTCTGTTCTAGCAGTGAAGCCAAGTTGACTGTGTCTGAGCCAGTCTCAGCAGCGTCACCACTGAATCTTGCTGCAATTAAATGAGGATATTTGTTTTCCCCTCAAAATGATCAAGTCAGGGCAGGTAAATTTCCAAGACAGAATTTTTTTTGTAGACTCACAAGCCTTCAGGCCTGTGGGTATGTGCTATTCCAGGCCCTTCTCTCACACTTGCATCATGTCAGTTGCACCGGTTTTGTGTCGCCCTGAGAGTAAATGCACACATTTGAAAGTACATGCCGAGATCATTACATCAGGACTAATGCAGTCATTGCTAGACGCCCGTATGTACCATGTTTCGCAATAACATGGTTTGGCGTCTTCAAACTGCCAACAGGGGTAAATCTTTGAGTGTCCTAATTTTTTATGTAACTTAGTAACAGTCACTCTTAATAACATGCTCACACGGCCTCTCTCTTGGCACCTCGAATAGGAACAGTAAGGATAACGCTTCCAAGAAAACTAGGGGAAAAATCGACCTAAATTTCCTTCCCATAAATTGATAATGTGACAAATCAATTAAATAATTGTTTGTGATTAGACCACTGAACTGGTGGCAAACTGCATAGTGACTAATTTTCTCCAAGTAAGAACCACACTTACTGTGCCAACAGATGGAAAACAACCTGCAGTTGTTCACCACGCCTAGATCACTTTGCTTTCCACAGACACACACACACACACACACACACGCACAAACACACATGCTGTAACAGTTACACACCATGACAAACAAACAATATTAAAACAATAGTGAAGAGAAAGAGGCCCTGCTCTCTGGGGGACTGGCTCAGTCAACATTGGAGGAGGGGTCCAATTATTCGATACATTATCTGATGGTCCATTAGTTTAAAATAAGGCTCTTGTTAGGAGACACACGTAAACCGACACGCTGCAAGGAAATGAGCGCCAGAGTCCAAAAATCACTTTCCAGATACAAGACTTAACAGCACACACAGACAAAACGGCTCTGGGGCATGCGTCTTAGATTAGAGCTGAAAAAAAAAGTATTCAATGAGAATTTGTGACGTTTGGAGTTTGGAGCACACGTGCTAGAAAACCATTTCCTGGGTAATACACACACACACACACACACACACACACACACACACACACACACACACACACACACACGTTTGTCTGTCTATCCTTGTAAGGACCTTCCACTGGCAGAATTACTAGTTCAGCTAAGTCTGCACCTAAACCTGACCTCTTTGACCATAAGAAAACCCTTTGTCTCATTTAACAAAACAAACCAAGAAGGGACCAGCTGAAATGCCCCCACAATGTCAAAACCGTAAGAACGTCCTATCCTTGTGGTGAGGTTTGATCCCCATCAAGATATTAAAACATGTCTACACACAGGCACAGGAGTGCACGCACACACACACACACACACACACACAGTCTTACTTCAGGGACACTGGCACTGCCTTGCGCCACTCCAGCACAGCATTAAACCAGTCATGTGAAACGACCCGTTCCCTGCTGCAAATCAGATTAGAGCCATGAGCTGACGTCCACACACACTCCTGTTCCAAAGCAATAATGAGATTTAACCTCCCAAAAATACAGACACACACACAGATGTACAGTTTTGTCCAACTATACTGACATTATTATTAATGCAACAAATGAATGCAATTACTAAATTTAACCCTATATATATATATATATATATATATATATATACATACATATACATATACATATACATATACACATATATATACAGGGGTTGGACAATGAAACTGAAACACCTGGTTTTAGACCACAATAATTTATTAGTATGGTGTAG
>JAOVVF010000025.1:13658747-13676046 GCA_028565595.1 Duopalatinus emarginatus | reverse complement strand
CATGGGCGGAAAAGGGGTATGGGCTGAAATGAAGGCATGATCTAACAAAGTGCACAGGTATGCCAACCAACACCCACCCAACCACCCTCAACCCAGTCAACCCAAAGTCCAACCTTTCTCTGCACTAGCTGAAATAAAAAGATGCCTTGTCTCCAAGTCTAATCCCACACCATTAGTCAACACGTCTCGATTAAGCGGCAGCAATCATAACATCCCCTGCACACCCACACATGCCTGCAGCAATGGCCCACAGGTGTGGATGGTGCTCAACAGGCAAACAAAAGATAACTTTTTTCATTAAGGTGTTGGATGGCAGAAGCAGAGAATAGTTTGGGGTGTGCTCCTGGAATCTGTCCAAGTCTTCCTTAACAGCAGCAGAGCTATAGAGACAACTGACAGGGTGTAGCTTTATAGGCCGATATATATTTTTAAACACACTCTATACAACAATTAAAAATATGTTTGTAGTTTAGAAAGACATGTTCCACATGTTCTAGTTCCACTTGACAATTTGTTGCTTTTTGGTTAATATTAACCCATTTGATACAACATCACCAAAATTAGCAACATATTTCCTATTAATTGTCTCTTCTAGCACCTAGAATTAACCAGAAAAGTCATGATTAAAGTGTATGTAATAGACAACCTGACTGAGAGACTTCTTATCCAAGAGCTGTTAAACGGTTTGGTTTCAGCCACTGTCTGTGTATGGCTGTAATGCTGAAATGTGAATGGTGGAATAGCATCCCAAAGAGAGAGAATTCTACAGTCTTGTCCTCAGTGATACCAGGATAGAATACACTGCTGTGAGGCAATATTAATTGTTCAAAGTGTTAAACCATGACACTGAACTTAATTAGAAAGGTATAAGGTATGACGACAATATATATTTGTATTAAAATTGTTTGCAATAAGTGAGTTTTTAAATGTTTTTACATTTTTTAAAAGTTACATGTGTTTTTAGTTTGTGGTCTTTCATTTTTCACTACAAGAGGTTACACAGTAATTGACAAAAGGTTACTCAGTCTGGTAATGCTGGTGGTAAAGAGTGTTCTGGGGTCCTACAAACAAAACAAAATAGACAAAAAATACATCAAGACATGATGAAAGAATTTCAGCAGGCATGGGGAGGACATCTGAAATATTTTCTGTGGATAGATATGTAGATTTATCAGAATATCATCATGCTAACAATGGTGGATGATAAGCAATTTCTGGGAGAAAAATTATTAAACAGGATGAAGAGAGAGCGAGAGAGAGAGCGAGACAGAGAGAGAGAGAGAGAGAGAGAGAGAGGGAGAGAGAGAAAGAGAGAGAGAGAGAGAGAGAGAAAGATTAAGCAAGACTGTTTTAAACCAGCTGGGACATAGAAGCTAACTTGAAACCTCTTGCAATTCAGAGCAGGAAATGATCTTTGACCTTGGAGTTGGGCTACTGTACTTACCCAATCATATAAGTCAACACTATAACCCTATCCGAAGGCCTTTTGAGGATACCTGCCATGCTTGGAGACCGGACACGAGAAAGACACCGCCATTTAAGTCACCGGCCCCCAAAGCAGCAGGCCAGAGGTTTTGTGAACAATTTAAGGAGGCAGCGATGAAATGAATCCCCCCAAAGCTGATGGAAGTGGGCAGAAGCCACAGGCTCAGCAGTGGAGTGCCAGCCAGTGAGGCATAAGTACACATGGTTTGTATTTGGACCCATGTTGCACCAGGAAAAAAAGGAAACTTTTTGCTTCCCACTCCTGCAGAAGGGTGCACAGTGCCCTCCTGTTCACTCACACCCATCCTGAGGCCCCGGGAAAGGCTGAAAAACCTCAGACAATGCAATCTTATTGAACCAGATTATTATAGAAACAGTGTAGCACACCACAACTGAAAAATGACATTTAACCAGAAATGCTGTGCTTGCTATTTCACCGTTCCATACATAGCAAGTTCTTTGTAAGAAAATTCTCATTTGATAAACCTAACAATTCTCAAATAAATATATAATTAAATAGACAGACAGACAGACAGATAAATAAACAAATGTCCACTCTATTGGCAAAAGTTGCAAATGTCTTTAAAGTTGCTCACTCAAACGAGAATGTGAATAAGAATTTTATGAAAAAAATGATGGACATTTTTGAATGGATGCGACCTTGGCCCTATGGACAAACTGAGTTAATTAAACTCATCAAATTCAGGATGAAAACTGAATACGTTGCTGTCAGTTATAAATGCAACAAGTAATATAAGCTCACCACACCAGCCTTATTGTAACCCCAAAGAAAACGTCCCATTTCTTTTGAATTTTTTTACCAACAGTTCCAAATAATCCCCAAAAAATGTTCAATGGGTATAAGGCTTTTGCAGTCCAGTAAATGTATCCCAGTGTTCCAACATGTTTGTTGAACAAGTCACACACAAATTCTGCCCTTAGCATCTTAAAGTTATCCTGGACCATCAAGAGCGCTCTGATGTGTTCTGCTTAGGCATGAAACAAACAACAACAACAAAAAACCTCCTCAGAGCCTGATCTTATGGTTAATGCTGGTTAAGTATGGTTACTTTACTTGTAGGTATGGTTTGGTTATGTTATGGTTAAGTTACTGGTAGGTGCAACTTATTATATAAGAGATGTGATATATTGTACAAGACACGTTCCTGGTGGATTTGGTTATTCTGTTTTCTCTTACTATTCCAGTTATGTGTAACGCATTATAAGTGGGCAGTGCAAGGGGCAGTAGCTTTTCTGTGCACAGTCTGATGACTTGCTGCAGTCAATGCAGAGGTATGTGAATTATAGTTTACATATAAAGAGGAGGGTGGCATATGAGAAATCATGTGGTACTCTTTAGAACAGGGGCACAGTTCACCCCCCCCCCAAAAACAAAAAAAACAAAAAAAACAAAAAAACTATAAAGTAGATATACTGCACTGCACGATCTGATTTAGGCATACCTCAGCAGCAGCAGAGCAAATATAATCCCCGAGTGAATTTAATTCTTAAGTGGGTTGTGTTGAAGCCTGGAAGCAAACAACCATTAACTCAATCTACTTTTCCTTGCTTTGTGTCTTTAAACAAGACAGAGCAAGCTTGCTGGAAGCCTTCAAGCGGGGAAGGCGGGTGTGGACTAAGATTAACCTAATCTTAAATTCCTTCACTGTAATACACCAATTACATTCCCCAGCACCTGGTCCTCTCCACCTTGCCTCTCCTTTACCTCTCTGCAACAACACGAGGCTCCCAGGACCTGGAATTTTTGTTTTGTACACAGAGAGAATTTCAGGATCACCCAAAATCCCAAACTTCAGAGCATCACGGGCATGATAATCATTTCAAGACGTACTAACACTATGTGGAAACCGAAATACTCAAGTTGCCTACTTGGTGAAGGCTTGAAGATTTGTATTTGAATATTCCTTTACACTGGGATTAAAATGTCTTTACAGTGATATTAAAATTTACCTAAATCTGCTCCTGGGTTTCCCTTAAAGACTTACAGATGACGTATTATACAGATGACGTACTCTTTTCTACGTACTCAGTAACGTACTCAGTAATGTAGAGGACTACAGTTCAATATTGTGTAATCTTTTGTTCCTAAACACAACACCACAGAAAGGACTTTTGTCTTATCACTTATCTTTTAAGTACCTTTCTGATTTTTTGTAGATTTTATTCCAGTACATTTGTTTGGGTTTTAGAATGTAACTTAAAAATTAAAGTAATTAGTAATTGGATTACATTTTCCAGAAAGTAATCAGTAAATTAATCCCATTATAATTTTAGTTAAGTAATCAGTAATGGATGACTTTTTTTAAGTAACTTTCCCAACACTGTTCGAGTGTTGCAAATTGCACTTAAAGAAATATCTGTGACCTGCTTTGGTGGAAATGCCAGAAGGATCAAGTACCACAGTACCCTTCTCACCTCAGAGTAGCATGTCTAAAGCAGCTCTTTTCATTAGATTTGAGTACTTTTCCTTTATGTGATAGTGACTCCCCTCCTCTGCTGGGTGTGGTCATATAAATATATGTATAGACACAGTGGTTCCTCAATTGTACGTCAAAGCATCCACCATATTGAGCCAGTCAAGACTGGCCTGTAAACCAATTCATGTGATTGGGCTTTGTATTTCTGGATAAAAAAGCACTATATTTACATTTACAGTCCCAACTGATTTTCAGCACAAAATGTTTAGCACACATACAGGTTTTTGCCAACTGACATGTTGCATTGTACACTTTGTTGGCTGACGGGCATTCTCAGATGTATGCGCACAAGCCTTGCAAAAGTGAGTTTTTCTTAATATGTTCCCATTTAAAACTCAATCTAAACATTATGATTGATTCATACTAGCATCTAATGCATTATTTGTGACAAACCGCTACTATTCCAAAAGAATATTGAAGCAAAATTGCACAAGCAATATATATACAATATACACTTTATATAATATAGTTCTCGAGTGAATATCAGCACGGTTGTGAATTGGCCATAAGCATGCTAAGCAGGCTTCTGTTAATCAGTGATACAATGAGTACTACCACTCTTGGAATGCTAATCATCTAATCAAATTAGTGGACCAGAACTTACTATTGTATAATTTCTAATTAACTTATATGGTTGATTTTAATATCCATGTACATTATCAGTTAATACACAATGCCATGCCATCCATATACATGGACACATTACTAGTGCACACTAGCCCATTAACCACTATAACAGTCTATAGGTATTTTTGCGAATTCACAAATAACTGGTACATAACTATGCAAAGTCTAATATATCCATGCTTTAACTCAAGCACATTCCTTTATAGCCAAATTTCTTTAAAACCACTTAATGATGAGCCAGTGCAACAGGACATGGACTGTTTGCTGGTCTGCAAGATGGACTTAGACACATCAGACGAATTACCTTCCTGTCATCTGGACATAAATACCCCTTCAGATGTGAGATGAGGAAAGGAAGAGAGCCTTTGAGCATGTTCCAAGATAAACCCTGCCTTCGCTGGCACTCTTAGAGAGTCTTTCCCAAGAGCCCAAGTGCAGGATGAATCCTGCAGAGAAGAACCTGGACTTCCTCTTCCTCTACTGCCTCAAGTTCATTTATAACGCCTCCATGCACACATGCACATGCTTGGCCACACATGCCCCAAGGCAGACAATGCAATCATGCCTTGTTTAATGTGGAACCTCAAATTAACAACTCCACAAAACAGACATGGGGGGGGGGGTTCTGCATCTTCATGTGTGGTGTGCTAAATCTTTAGGTGTGGTGTGATATGCTGCTCCTCATGTTACAGATTTCTGTCTCCATTAACACTGAGAAATTCTGAATCATGGCCATGACCTAGGTTTTGTAATATGAGGCTTTACATTTTTTTTGAGCACACCAATAGACCACATGTAAGCGAATCATTTAATACAGGAGTTGAAAAAATTACTTAAGGTGTAATTTTAGATTTTTATATTTATACTTTTTTCAAACTCTCTTAAACCCTGTTATCTCAAGCATATAATTACATTCATTACATCTACTCCTGCTCAATTAATTCTTAGTCCCACAGAAGGTCACACACCTCAAACAAGGGAACCATTAGGTTATAAAGCACAATGTCTAATTAGTATAAAACAGTAGAAGTAGCTCGATTTCAGGGGAAATTCCAGTAAGTAGAAGGGGGAGTAGACGTAAGATGAGCCCCATCCATTCTGATAATTTGGTACAGACAGGGTAACCCAACACATTGTTTATTTGACCACACTTTCCGTATGCGCGTATCATATTCAAAACCGCCAGCATCAGAAGAAAGGGCCCTTTCCTTCTCACAACAATGCCAGAGCTGTTCGGAAGTCTTTATGTAATACAAAGGGCTCTGCAGGGGGAGCACACACAGTTTAATATGCCATTCACCAGCTCGGTTATCCTGTACAAAACACGCATACACACACTCCAGTGACACATCACAGCAGGGACCAGTCTACTCCAGGCCAATCCAGCACCTGTTTGAAACCCAGGGGCAAAACAGCCCTCAGAAACATTGAAAAAAAATCACTTGGTTTTCTTTTTATCATTTATTAAAGGACAAAAGCTTCTAATAGTTTTGCTTGAAAGGGTCAGAAATGGTGTCCAGTATCGCATCAAATTTCAAGGCCTTGCTCATTTATATAGGCATAAAGCTCCTACTGAAGCTAATAAGTCTACAGTTAGCATTGTCTTTATAAAGCCAGTAATGTCATTTATGCATTTAAACTGTTTGTCCACTACCACTCGTCCAGTGTGTAACTGAAAGATCGCAGACGATCTGAGAGTCAGTATCTGTATCACAACCTGGCTTGGCAATGCGTATGTCCATCTCACTTTAGCATGTAGCATCCGAAACCTCGATCAAAGCCTACCTTTAACTGTAAACTATTACATTTCGCTAGCAAAGTTTTAGACATGTATCCATGGCAGGTCTGATTTCAAGGCCTTGCTTTTTGTTTTACAACAGAGCTCCAGACTGAAGCTAATAACTCAATCTGCTCAAAACGTAGCAGTCCAAATTAGCATTGCCTTTATAAACATCAATAAATCAGCCTACAAGCTTTGAACACATTTTATTCACATCCATTCATTACAACTTGTTCTGTGGTAAAAAAAAAAAAAAAAGGAGAGATAGCAGACACTATAGCAGAACCAGTTTATGCTAGCTGCACTGGATTTCGCTAACACTAGCCTCAGTGTAAACAAGGGAAGCGCTGAATCAGCTGGCTCTACTGCCACAAAGGGAGCCTCCTGCTGCCTTTATGAGCAGAGAGGCCAACTCTTCATCTTTTTCTTTTAAAATAAAAAATATAAACATTTTATTAAGAATGCGAGAAAGAATAACATTTGAAAACATGAGACTCTTCTGGCAGAAGGAATGAGCTCCTGTTCACATTTACTAGGCAGATGTCTTGTTCAGACAAAATCAGGATATTTCTGTCAACTAAGAAGGAAATGCTCATATTTTTTACACTAAAAACAATAAACAGACTTGTGGCAAACAGTTGTAAATGCTATATTCTGGAGATTTCACTGTATTTCAGAGCTGCATTCCACAAGGATCGTTTTTGGATCACTGATATCTAAACACAAATGACTTTTTGCCTACCTCTTAAAGGATTAATACAAAGACCACCCATATCTTAGGACAGCCTGTAAAAGATCTCCACAGGGTATTCATGGGTCTTATTATATTTACAACAATGCCAGTAAAGGCCTGTGCAAAGCTTGTGTTACTTTACAATTCCAAGGTGCTTCACATATCAGACTAGATTCAAATAAACATAGCAATGTTTTTTTTTTTTGTCTTCTAACAAACAAATTATGTGACGTTACGTTAACACATGTTTACTAGGTTTAATGACCTGGTTCCTTTATTAGAAAGAAGTAAAAGAAAAGACCCCATTTGAAAGAAAAGTAGAAAAGCTTTTGCTTCGCTCTCGTTTGCATGTATAAGCTCTCAGCCAGAAGACAGCAGGCGATATGATGGAGCAGTGAAGCCAAAAGGCACACTATTTTATTGTTTGTTGATTAGAAATGTGTGCCTGTTTTTTTACACCGATCACCGATGATAGAAAGTAGGCTGTGATGGCTTGAAGAGTAATCTCAGACCACAGATTATAACCACACAATTAGCTTCTGGGAGAACTGGAGTCAGACAGTGGAAGTAGTCCATGACCACACACATGCATACAGTAAATGAGAGAAAAAAGAAAGAGAGGAAAGAAAGTGGAAGAGGGGGTAGGATTACACCAAGAGTCTGATTCGGATGCTGTGCTCTATCCAGACCTCAAACATCTGGCTTATAGAGCGATCCACAAACACATGTTGGACACACCTGAAGCAAAGAACAGAAAGAGAGCGGTGGAGAGAGAAAGAGAAATCTAGTGTGAGAGAAAGCACAGATGGGCACAGGGGCCTCTGCTGGACTGGAACATAAACACACAGTGGTCATCATTGTGGGGCAAAGCCAGTGGCACGTTTATTTATGAACATGTCTCAGTCTGGGGCCAGTGTCTTGTCCAACCACAAAGGCACAGACACAAAGGAAAAACAATACTGTTTTGCAAATACAGTAGCCATTAATCAAAAACAGGACACAAGATATTCCCGAGGAAAGCTGTTGAAATATAGAAGCATGAAACATATACCTAAACAAACAATGAATGATTCCCATTCCTTTATCATGTATATTTATTTAACTAGCAAACAGAAAACAAATGCACATGCGCTCACACACAGACACACACACAGACACACGCACAGACACACGCACAGACACACGCACAGACACACACGCACAGACACACACGCACAGACACACGCACAGACACACGCACAGACACACGCACAGAGACACGCACAGAGACACGCACAGACACACGCACAGACACACACACAGACACACACACAGACACACACACACAGACACACAAACTTTGAGGACAGAAATAGAGGTACAGATGCTGTAAGACAATTTTACAAGGGTTGTCAAGCCAGCCCATCTCAATTCATCCTTTGCTGCATAGCTTTGATTGTATCTTGGTAATCTAGGTCAATGGAACAGTTTATGACTTAATGATAGGGAGACAGAAATTGCAAAGTGATTTAATTTTATATCTGCTGAGCTTTTATGTTTGGCCGGAATGTCAAATTTTATGATCCTGTACAAGAGCCATGTGAGGGGACTGTCTGAAATATATGAGCAACTTTCACCTTTTTCTGTTTAAGATATCACAGGCCTATGGATTGTAGACATTCAAGCCTTTTTAACTACAATTGCATATATCATTACATATTTCATTCACATCTCTCAGCACAGAGCAGTCATTAATAACTATAAAATCATCTCTCCACAAAACTCACCATAATCATGAAGAAACAAGGTGTCAGCAAGATCGGTCAGGATTATGAAATTAATTGTCATAACTGTGGTTAATGATCAAGCATTTATGGGATAAGATGTTGGCCGAGGGAGGCTGCACAAAGTACTAAATACAGGGGTACTAATGATTATGTGTTTTTTATATATATATATATATATGTGAGTGTGTGTGTGTGTGTGTGTATATTCCCCTTTAGATTTGTTTAGGATATGTTTTAGACTATTTGTTGTCAAAACAATGATATCGATTGTTAATGTTATAATAAAAACTGTTGGACCCAACAAAAAAATGTGGGAGCAGGCCGATGTTTATGTACATAAACATGGTCAGATAGAAAATCACAAGGCTAAGAATGTTAATTAAGAAAGCACAGCACTGTACATGCATATTGCTTTTATGGCATTGTGTCATTTATTTGCTATTTTTGTTCATGTCCAGTGTTTTTATTAAATGCTTCATTCTGATCAGAGTCACTGGTTTAAAGACTAGTGTTTTATATTTAGGGAAATAGAAATACACAACTTTATTAAAAGTAATACAGCGGTGGGTCAAGGTGTCCAGAATTCATTTGGAATTAGAAGAGAGTAGGGTAAAATATTTTGTTCCACACAAACCTCCAGTATGGGTAATATACAAACACAAACTGTCAAGGCGGAACCATCAGACCTGAGCAACTGAAGAACTGGACAATAAAGTTTTTCATTGGAAACATAGTAAAAGACAGTGCTCAGAATAGATAGTATAGTCTTCCACAAACATGTCCAGAAAAAAATCTAATAAAAATAGTTCAAACACCATAAACACAGGTATGACTGAAACAATATCTGTACACACGTAAAGTAGGGAAAACAACCCCTTTTAGCTTCTATACACAGAAAGCACAACACAAAACTAGCCTTTACTACTGGAGTAAGTTTCTACAAATTGCCCTGCCTCCCTCTCCATCCATCTCCCTCTCTTTTTCAGTCAGAACCATGTGCACTTTATTGGCTTGCCCTTCCCACCTCTTCCAACATGCTGTTTCCATGGAGGATCTAGACACCCCATGGAGGAAACGATGATCACTTACAAGCATAGTTAAAAGTCTATAAGTCTTCCCTGAAATCGTTCTTGTTAGGGCTGCTTACTTTTTCCAAATCTTCACATTAGCAAAGGTCAATATTCTGACAGAGACATAGTGCCAGCTGCTAATCATGGATTGCTGCCAGTCCTGTTCAGTCATGGCGCCATTGTTCTGGACCTGGTGTGGACTGGGAACTCTACCTGCAACCTCACGTTCATCAACCTTTAAAATTTAATTAGAATCTTCAGACTGGCCCTTACTGAAAGGGCAAGAACCTAACATCCCAGATTCCCAGGTGTCCAGAAAGTCTAAAGATCTTCTGTCTTATGGCACTGGGGTTTGGTTTAATGCTTTTAGACTGTATATCCAAGCAATCCATCGCTGGCCAATCCAACAAATGGTATTGCCATTAACTCAGATGCTCTAACAGATGGTCTGCACCGAACCACGTTTTAGACTCCTGAGGTTTTGCCTCAAGTGCCAGGATCAGGTGCCAATTCCTGGGTTGGTGTTGAAGTTATATAACTTCATTAGCTGGGGATAGTTTTTCATGCTGACTGCGGTGTTGCAATAGCCATTTTCATGCAGAGAAACCAATTCTGTGTTTGAGCTTCTGCTGTCAAACTGTGTGAGAGGGACAGGGAATGTTATTGAAGACTCTTAAAGAAGGTTTGGTTATGCTTAAGCAGTGGATGCGGGGTGTGTGTGTGTGTTGGGGGTGGGGGGGCTAAGACTCTTAAAAGTGCCTAGCTGAAAGAGCAGCCACGCCTGCTAAAATACTCCCATAAAAGAGCTGCTGTTCCTGACAGAACTCCATTAACCTGAGCAAAGCAATGTGTGCATTTATATGGCATGTATATGTGTGCACATAGAGGAGGGAGGGGAAAAAAATTGTTCTAGCATACATCATGGGCTACACATGAAATAGTCCGGACTTATTTAAGTGGACAACTGTAGTAGCAGTTTCAGATTTGGCTTTTACTACCCTGAAAATAAAATGTCTAGGCAAGTCTAGTTTTTGCTGGACCATTTTCTCTACCTGTATCCCTTAAATCTATTCTGCTAGATATTCGTCTACATTTCCAGGAATCTGGCTTTTCAATTACCCAATATTCAGGACCACGAAAGCCAGTTTTTGCCATTTCAGACAATAAAACTATTTACTACTTACAGTTTCCTGAAAGCAGGACTAGGTCAAAATAATGATTCAAATTATTTGATTTGACATTTTACATTTAGAGTTGACACACATTTCAATCTCTAATGCTAACAGCACTTAAAGACAGCCTGGTAAAAGCACTATGATGACACTAGAAGCTTGCACCATGTCACTGACAGAATCTTGCAAATGTCAATTACATACACACTCATTTATACACACTTAGCAAGAAACAATCAGTGTGTCATCATTCAAATGCACATCGTACGAAAGCCCTGGACTTACTGGAATGTGTGTTAGCAGAAATTCACTAAAACCTGACAACTATTTCTTGCTCGCAAACAAACAGAGCTTCTTGATTATTTTTAGAGACAGTAAAATGCATTACAAAAAAAAATAATCAAGCCAAAAGATTCACAAAAAAAGGAAACCTGAATATAGAATACAGTTAACTGTAGCACACGAGGCAAAGTTTAAGGGGTTGTTGTATGAAAATTTTGTGTAATTTTCTGGATAGAAATAATAATAGTAATATTTGTGTCCAAATCCTGCTGTTTAAGGTGTACATATCTGAAAAGATTATGGGTAAATATCTCTTGTCTAGGCTTTCCTGCTCGGCAGCCTGAGTTAAAAAAAAAAAAAAAAAAAAAAAAAAAAAAAAAAAAAAAAAAAAAAAAAAAAAAGGAAATGTGGTGCAATGCACGACACCAAATCTGCTGGTTACATGAATCTCATACATACCTCTACTGTCAGTTTTCAGACTACAAGTCAGTTACCACACTCAACTCAACTCAACCCATAATGAAAAACTATATTGATTATTTCAGTAATGGTGAACTGGTTCTGCATGAATGACATTGCCGTTAAAAAAAAAGAAAAAGAAAAAAGTAACTTCCTGTTTACAACTTTTGATAACAATTCCGCATACAGCTTTAATCTATGAATTGTATAAAATTCTGTCATACTATTAAAGGTGTGTGTTAGAACTCAGCCAAGCATGGTAATAACTACTGCAATCTTTTACATCTGACTCTGTTTAAAAATTAACCTGAAATGCAAAGGGAGCTACTAAACCTGCAGTCACACCTTAACTAACACACACACACACACACACACACACACGCACACACACACACACACCTTCTGTGCTTCCACAAACAGTACCATCCTGTTGTATATGTACCAACTTGCCCAAATGTTAAGCCCAGATTTTTTTTTATATTTAATTCTGGCCTATACCTTAAAAAGAAGCATGTAGCTACAATAGTGGATTAAATCTCTAAATGAGTGTTAATCTCTTCAATACTTGAAAAGTGTACATGAGAATGAATTATTGCAGTCGTTTTCCCCTTTATCACAGAAAAAGAGAGAGTGAAGAGTAAAACCAAAACCCAAAGCAAACCCAAATGGGAGCAAACTTTACCTACTGCTCTCGAATGTATTTGCTTTCAGATTGGAGAGTAATTAAGTGATTAGATTTCAATCGAGAGATTTCATGCCCAGATCGGCTCCATTCCACCCGAGCAAAGCGTTTTGAGCTGTGATTGGTCCACTAGGACATTTTTGTTGCCATACCCCTACTGATACTTGGCACAGTCGGTATGCCCACACCTACTGTAATACTTATAGCAGGATTTTCTTGCAGAACTCAAGGCATGCAGCAAAAACTCATGAGAACGTTTTTTCTTTCTTGCTTTTTCTCTCTCTCTCACTCATCCCATAATGCCCAAAGACAGCACCCTGAATAACCAAGCATTTTAAGTCACACCAAATCTGATTTGGGTCTTAAGTTTGGTCTCCGCTCAAGTATGTGAAGAGCTCAAAGAGCCATTTTTTGGTCTTACTTACAGTGGCCTCCTGATATGAAAATGAGTTCATCTACATTATACTTCTGTCCTGAGAGATTCATATCATCGCCAGAGTTTCAGGTTCAGTTGAAAAGAGAATCAAAGACAAGAAGCAATGACAGTAAAGAAGCAGGTACTGAGGAAAAGTGCAGCAAAGTTAAATATATTTGTCAAGGAAAAGCATCTGCTCACTTTAGTAGTATTATATATTACCAGGTTTACATTTAAATCACTGGTGTTGCACTTATTGCTATTTGTAACATGTCGGTTTTTATGCAATCACTCACACCCATGTTGTCTATCACTCACTTTTTCACACACACACTTTCACAGCAAGGTGCAGTACCACACCTGTATTAGGAGCAAGCATTTTTAGACCAGGGTTATTATTGTCACCCAATTGCAATCTGCCACTCCCAATAATTCCAATGCAAGCAATGGCAGAGTTCCAACTGAGAGATTTCTGTCTTTGCTTTCAAAACTTTACCAACGTTTATCAAGCCTTTATGAGATCAGAAAATGTCTGCCCTAACTGTCAATTTTGGCTGTTTACAAAATCTTATTATGCTTTCTTAATTTATGCAGCACCTTCCTTAAATACAAGGTTGCGTTACAAATGTTTTACCACATCAAAAATGCAGCTCAGATATAAAAGAGTTTCAGTGAAACTGGGTACATACAGGTTGTATAATGGCAGATGATGTCTGGAGTTGATGGTGGGCTGAGGCCAGCAGATGCACGACGCACACAGTTGACTTTATTGAAGTTCAAATTAAGGTTATCTGAAGCGGCACTCTAAAGAGCCGGTCACGCCACTTTGATCTTCAAAGGCAGATGAGTTGGCAATATGGAGATAATACCACCAATCTACAACCATTACTCTATGGAGTGAGAGCGGAGACTCTGCTTTCAAGATACTTGAACTTTTGTACACATGGTGCACTTACATGAAGCCACAGTGCCACCTGCTGATCATGCATGAGCAAGATCAAATGAAGGAACATTGTGAGGCCACTACTTGAAGGCACAAGTTCCCAACTCTGTTCCTGGAATATCCACCTGACATTTATACTGAAAACTCTTTAACATTTTAGTGTTTCTCTGCTCAAACACACCCACCTCAATTCTAATGATCAGAAACAGGGGAAACACTGAAATATGCAGGCCATAGGGTACTCCAGGACCAGACTCAGGAACCTTTGCACTAAGGCATTCAGATGCTTGACTTTTATTAACCTGATCTTTTGGATACTGCATTAGTGAGCAAAGTGAATAAAACAAACATTTCTGCTTTCTGCTTCTGCTACAAGCTGCTTTTTCCCCCGTATATAACATAACAATAGAGAGACTAACAACCAAGCGATGAGTGTACACAGAAACATGCCAAGGAGATTTCTGACCCCTCAAATCTTACAGCAAATCCCAATAAAAAATAAACCATTAATGCACCTGTGTATATGTAATATGTAATAATGAAACTTGTATGTCCAGACAATGTATGCAAAAGCTTACACAACTGAAAAACTGCTACAATTAATTACCAAGACATTTTTAACAACACACACACATTTCAGTTGTCATTGTAAGCGAAATGTCTACAGACATCTACATAGTCAGCAGTTCACAAATACTGCCTCTTTCTATTTTAATAGGTTTCCTCAGCATGGCAGAATCTAAGCTTGGTTTAAACAGCTCTGATAAAAAAGAGAACACCACCATCTGGTGGTAGCAAAGCATATCAGCATCCCAAGTTAGTGTCAGTGTCAGTTGGCACATTCCAAATGTGTCAAGAAACAAAACAAAATAAAATACAAAAAAAACAACAAAATATATATGGATAAAACAAACATTACCAAGCTGCTTTTCTTACACATTTAACATTAGAGTCTAATAATCAAGCAAAAATTGTACAAAGAAACATGTGATGGATTGTTCTTACAGAAATATCCGTTAAAATAAACCATTAGTGTATTTGCGTCTCCACTATGTAAGAATGAAACATGTACAGCCAGACAATAGCTTCTGCCACAGACACCCCCCCCCAACCCCCGCCATTTGAGTGGCAACTGCTATGCAATAGGAAAGAGCTAGAAAATTTAAAGAAAAAAATGACTAGAAACCCAAGACCATTTTTTACATAATAAACTTAGAGAAACAGTTAGTGTGTGAAAGGAATAAAATAATGACACCTAAATGAGGTAATAATAAATAAAACAGTGGTAAAAAAAAAAAGGTCTGTGTTTGAACAAACATTTCTATTGAATACAGTGAAAATCTGTGAAATTCTTCCCCATACTGAATTCTTCTGCCAAATTCCCCCTGTGGTGATCCATAAGAAAGCTGAATGGTAGTGTTTACTCAGCATTTGCATGTGGTTTCTACATGAAACTACAACACAAGTAGTACACAAAATGGTACATACGAGAGGATTCAGACACTGCAAGGCATTAACTAAGATGTCAAAGTGTTTTGTGATTAACTGAATTTAGTATTATTCTATCCTGAATAGTAGGGGATTCAATTTGTAAAACAGCAACATCTTGTGGTGCAACAACATCCTGCAGTCCAGAAGCAGATCCTTTGATTGTCCACATGGTGGCAGCACATTCCACAGGAAAAGGCACTACAGCTGCTGAGGTACCAGCAGTAATTAGCAGTAACCACTGATGAACTGTTTTTCATTTAAGGATTGAATGCTGCCCAAAGAGCCGAATGAGTCAAACTTCCTAACACAGACAAACAGGCAATTTCTATATAAACAGACATTTAATCCAGATGTGCCCCAAGGAAAGCTCTGTACTAAACACTCCAGTGGGGCTGTTAAGTCAGGTGCCATGATCGTTAATGAAATGACACTCTTCTCAAAACAGCTGCCCTTAGTGAAAAAAGGGAAGGAAAAAGGAAATAGACTACAGACAGGCAGTCAGACCTGAGCCAAATCTGTCCTCCATGCACAATGGCATATGTTAAATATTCAGAATATTCTGCAGTATCATGCTGATTGTGCTTAACCTGCAGAAAGTTACAACATGAACGCACATGATGTACTCCCATTAACCTATAGGGATACATATGGTACACAGAGGCAGGAGAAAGAAGGGGGAGGGGGAAACCACACCACGTTTTATGCCCAAACACTGACCCTAGTTTATTTCCTAACCTGATTTTAATTCATTTCAGATATGTTATCGAGGATACCAGAGACGATAAAGTTTAAACAAATATACAAACGGATGTCATTACTGACATATTCAGGTATATAATTCAAATGCAAGCTAAACTTTATGCATTTTGGAAAATTCTAAATTATAATTAAGGGCTTTCTGGGTGGTGCAATTATCTACACCCAGAGTTGACTATGGAGTATGTGCCATGTTTATCCTGATCTGTCTATTTGTGTTTTAGCTATTCTAGTCTATCCATTAGTTATTACATACAGAATAGGTCTCCTTCTTATGCTGTAACCTAGAAGATGTGTTGGCTTCATGCATTGGAGAAGGAATAGTCTTCCCTCTCCCAGTTGCATGATAGAGGAGAAACTGAAATGCAATTGTACAAAATTATTCCACCAAGAGAATCCTGGGCTATACTATCCTAATGGTTTCTATAAAAATTAAGAGCATGCAAAGTGCTCAGGGTGAGTCATTACTAACAGTAACAAGTGTCACAATTTGGTCTGCTGTAGTCATCAGATCGGTGAACACACTTCTTTTAAGATGAGCTTCACAGATTCCTCCTCACACTGCATCTACACAAGAAAGACTAATTGTAGTTTGTTTAGGAATCAAAGCAAGCCAGTGTGCATGCAGCCATAGTCGTACCAAACAAAATTGTGTGCCAAATGTTCAGAGGCTTCAGCTAATATTCTGTAGTACTTCTGTATGTCTTATGTTCATTATAACAATGGCAGAAACAGCTATTTTTAAAACAAGAGTGTTGACATCAGCACCTTAGCAGCAAGAAGCCAAAGAATATAACAGAAGATAACCCAGATACAGTATGGCCAACTCTTTAGTAATCGACTGCCCTAAAAATCACTAAAAGTCACTAAATGACATCATCACCTAATGTGCATAATTGTTATTTGCATGTACTTGAAACTGTAGATGAAAGAAATAATGTTGTGGGAGAGAAAAATAGTGAGTAAAAAAACCCTAAATGTGTTAAAACTACAAATGAACTCTAAATAAATGAACTGCTTCTGTTGATTCTTGTTTTTTGCCATTAAAATAGGCTGTGACTTCTCTTTACTTTAATGATTTGTCTGGACCCACATTACATAAATAATTTTTATGTGAATTACATAAATCAGTTTTGTCAT
>JAOVVF010000025.1:13592950-13620741 GCA_028565595.1 Duopalatinus emarginatus | reverse complement strand
ACACACACACACACACACACACACACACACATACACACACACACACACACACACACACACACACACACACACACACCACAACACAGCTGCTGTACTTTCTAGTATTACTTAAAACACATTTAAGATTAATTTAATGAATGAATGAATGAATGAATGAATAAATAAATAAATAAATAAAACGCTTTATTAAGAATAGGTCTTCTTTTTAGTGTAATCTCCTCTTATTATATACAGTACTGAAATGCTTTCAATATGCAATGCATTTCAAATGTAGCTCTTACTATTCTTGTAAACTATTGATTTGGTTTTGATTTGATAAATTGCACAGATTGCACAGAAAGGAAAGCAAAAAACAACAGCAAAAAAGCAAAAAAAAAAAGCATTTGTGTCTGGTACAATTAATGAAAAAACAACCCATAGGTGTAGTAAACAAATTGGGTCATTATAGGTATATATTTTATATAAAAATATGTTTAGACTTTTTCTTTTAATATTACTGACTCTGTCATCTTTACAGTATGTGGGTTTAAGACTTAACTGTGGATCTGGAGTATTTACTGGGGTTAAGGCAGGAATAGACCCCGAATAGGATAAATGTTGTCACAATGCCACCTATTTGTAATATTAGTGTATATTCTGTGAAATTCACAATGGTAAGATTTCAGTCAAAAAAAAGTTAATATTATATTATAATATATATTCATCATTCTGTAATTTTTTTTCAACAGTTTTAACTAAAATCTTGGTTTATGATATGGCTCATTCCCTGAATATAAAGTTTAGAGAATTTCACTTCATGTCAAATATTTTTAATCTATTTTCTTAGTTTCTGGACTGAAACATATGTAATTTGTGGTTTGCTATTTGTGATTTGTTTATGTTATTAGGTAAATACCACATTTATAAAACAAAATGTATTGAGCATGCTAAAGTATGCTTGTTTGATAAAACGTACACAATTTTGTTGTAATACATATGATGTTATAATGCTGCATAGCACAAAATTAGTGTGCGTACTTGCTTGAAGGACAGGTCAAAATTCCCAGGACCCTTGGTGGTGGCATCATAATGGTATGGTGTTTGTTTAGCTCAATACAAATACAATTGTATAATTTTATAGTGCTTTTAATAATAGTCATTCTGACATCTTGCACTTTGACATTATGGCCATCACTCAGCACAGAATTAGTGACAAGCCTTTTTGCTCTGTATGCATTTCAATATCTTAAAGATGCGTAATTTAGTGCACATCCACCCCAGAAAATAAGGGTTACTGGCTTCAATTAGGCAAGACACATTTGCAAGATTACATTATTCTGTTTGCCCAATGGTAGATATTTTAAAGAAAAGCCAAGGTTTGTCAGGTCAATTAGATTGCACTAATTGTATTAGGAGCCTGTTTCACTGATAGTTTAATATTGAGGTGTTCATATCCCAATGCCTATGTCGATGTTAATATACCAAATACATATTACTACTGTTGTGCTGTTTAATATGCCAAACCTTAGTGCACTATAAATCTTTTTTTTTATTTGTTTTTTTATTGTGAATGGGTCATCTGCTATGAAGGATATTTCATACACCTACCCTATCTTCTGACACATATGTGGAAGGTAAAAATATTCTACTCAGCCTTATCAAAACAAAATTATACTGATGGACTGATTTATGTTAAACAATGCCAGAATATGACCATGATAATTAAAAAAACACCAGAGTCAGATCAATTCCTGTTTATAACACTAGACATTGCATTTATTTCATAACAGACATGGCGAGAACAGGATACATGGTTATGATTATTCACTCACCTTGATCTTTCTCATCTATCCAGGTAAAGTATCACATTAAAAAATGCCAGGAAACTGACTGAGCAGAACCATGGATCTTTGGATATTTCCATCTTCACTCCCAAACTTGTCAGATACTCTCATCTATGAGAGCTTCATACTGGGCAATGATTCAGATGAGAGCTTTAGGAATGCCACTGGCCACAGCTTCACCAAAACCAGCACAGCGGTCATCGCTTTCATTTACTTTGTAGTTTGTGCTGTAGGGCTTAGTGGCAACACTCTTGTTATTTATGTGATCTTACGTTATGCCAAGATGAAAACAGTCACCAACATCTACATCCTCAATCTGGCTGTGGCTGATGTACTTTTCATGGTGAGCCTGCCATTCATTGCCATCCAGTTAGCCCTGGTTCACTGGCCCTTTGGGGCAGTGTTGTGTCGTGTTGTCATGACTGTGGACTCTCTTAATCAGTTCACCAGCATTTTCTGCTTGATGGTAATGAGCATTGATAGATACTTGGCAGTGGTGCATCCTATCAAGTCCACCAAGTGGAGGAAGCCTCGAGTTGCCAAGACCATCAACCTTGCAGTCTGGGGAGTTTCCTTACTGGTCAACTTGCCCATAATCATCTACAGCAGCTTGATCACCAAGCCAGGTGGTTGTTTCTGCACCATTGTATGGCCTGAGCCACAAGAGACCTATTACACAGTCTTCATGTTCTACACCTTCTTTCTGGGCTTTTTTCTGCCTTTAATGGTAATTTGCCTGTGCTACCTACTCATCATCATCAAAGTAAAATCATCTGGGATACGAGTAAGCTCTAAGCGGAAGCGCTCAGAAAGGAAGGTGACCCAAATGGTGTCCATAGTGGTGGCTGTGTTTGTGTTTTGCTGGCTTCCATTTTATGTCTTTAATGTGACCTCTGTTACTGGCACCATTAGCACCACACCTATCTTGAGGAGCACCTTTGCCTTTGTGGTGGTGTTGGGATATGCTAACAGCTGTGCCAATCCCATTCTCTATGCCTTCTTGTCAGAAAATTTTAAGAACAGCTTCCAGAATGTTTTGTGCATAAAAAAAGTAGGTGGCCTGGATGAAATTGAGCATAGTGATAGCAGGCAAGACAAGTCACGGATGAACCCTAGCGAAACTCAAAGCACACTACTAAATGGAGACCTGCAGACGAGCATCTGAGAGTGAGGAACAACCCCTCTAAGCCTTCCAACCTATCTGCATATGTAAGCTTTTAGTCCCTTGTGGAAGAAACAGATGGATAAAGACATTAAAGGAATAAAATACATGTGGAAGAAGAAAAAAAACAACAGATTATAGACATCAGTTTCACCAGCTGAGAAGGGAAAAAATATATAACTTCATTGTGCATGTGCATCTTTTTTGTCATGTGAAATTTTCCTACTGAGAAAAAAAAAATGTGCCAAAGTTTTTGTCATCTTTTAAGAACATTCGTCTTACCACTTATCTGTAATATATGTAATATATTTACAATGTGTTGTATTGTAATGTTCAAGGACTGTTGCACACTTATGAGTCTGTGCTTTTGATTAAACCACTGCAAATTTGATAACTGTACCATGTAAGTCACATTCACATTTTTTTTAAACAGTGCAGCACTCTGACAGGATGTACAGTTAAATTTTTACTTGACATGTAACTTTACCTTTCATATATAAGAAGTAGCTTGCCTGTAGCTGCTGGCTTAACACTAACCAAACTGCTGCTACATTGTATAGACTTGCTCTTAATCGCCTGATATAATTACTGGTTAAAAAAAAAATCTGGTGTGGTCATATTTATCTTTTTTTGCTTTATGTGCTTTTTTCCTGTGTTTGGACATATGAGTGTGTGAATGTACTTTCTATTTCTAGTATTCACTCTAGTTCTTATGTAAATGTCACTTTATTGTAAGAAAACTGTGGTTAAATCACGTGCTACTTGTAAATATTTAGAATGCCTTTAGATAAATAAAGTAAATTGTCTGTAGATATTGAATCACTGGGCAAAACCTTGCAGGTTCTCTATACATATTGAGTATAAATGTGAATAAAAGTGCTACTGGATAGTGCAAAAAGTAGAATTATTATATTATTATACTGCTACTGCATTGTTAAATCTTTTGCTTTTCATTCCAAGGTCAGTCTTAAAGATGAACAGAAGAAACGGTGAAAATGCTTGCATCACCAGAGTGAGTGTGGTGTTGGGGTACATTGCATTACGTCATGGGATGTCATGGGGAAATATCGCCATCTGGTGAGGGTTTGAGCAACTGATAAACATAATAATAATCAAATAACATTGTAGACCAGTATGATGTCCCTTTGTGCAATTATTGCATAAGCATTTTGCAAGTGTTCAATGAGGGTGTTATTTTTGTTCCTTTTTTCTGACAGTGTTTGTGTTGTTCAGCGTTTTAACTCGGAAGCAAAATGCTTGTTTAATAAACAACCCTGCGATCAGATATTGCTTTATTCCTATCCACCTATCCATCTCCTTCAACACCCTCAATTTTAGAGAAATAATTTTTTATCAATGTTCCATATAAAAGAGCAACTATAGTGGCCTTTATCCTTTCGTCACATACCATTTGCATCGATTTGCCATGGTGTATACAACCTTATAAAGCCCAATTATAATATTTACAAATAGCAAAACGTTTGTTGTTCTGTATGGAAGGTGCATAAGTGCTATACTTATGCAAGTAAACAATCATTATACCACAGTGGTGTTAAATTCTAAAAAGTGATTTGTCGGATTATGTTAATTTTCTATACCAGCACAGCTTCAACTGTAATGCTGGCTGCAAGGCAAACCACAGGTTTCTATTAATGCACTTGTTTTGTAATTTTTTTCTGTAGTTACCACGTTGGAAGGCTCTAAGGCTTATAATTATATTGAATTATATCATATCATATTATTATAACAGATCAAAGAAATGTTTTCATTTAACAAGGAAAAATGTATAGTAATTGATATGGTGAAATATTATGGTGATATTTTGTTCAACTGTTATAGAGTCTTGGGTCTCTTTAGAACGCTTGCCCTTTATTAATCCTGAGCTTTATTTAAAAAATGTATTTCTAAATCACTTGGGGGCATGGCAAATATTCAACTTTAAGGTGGTGACTGTAACACTGTTTCTCATCCAGGCATTAACAAACCTCTTATATCATATGCAATATCATTATGAAATATTAATAATAATTTGATTCTACAATATAGTTAAACAATTTGCACAATGTTTACTTTCTTATAATGAGACAACACAAAAAAAAAATCTAGTTCCCAGTGAATGACATGGTGCCTTGGCTATTGCAAATATAATAAATGAGTCATAGACAGCAGACACAGAGCAAAGTGCACTGAAATGCTTGACAAACACAGCAGGCTAAATAAAGATGGCTGCTCCATTTCTTCAAAGATTAATTTTCATTGCTTGGTTATGGATGTCAAATACATTTGACAGAGTTTCATTTGACACTCTGTGCCAAAGAATAACACTTCTGGTTTTTGTGCAGCACATTCAGTAAAGCAAAATAAACCTATAGAAGATTATAAAATATATAAATAAATAAAATAAGAAAAGAAAACCACATTTGAGCAGTTGTTGAAGTGTTGAGAATGTTAACTACGTTTTACACAAGATAACTTTTTTTGTGGAACAGTACCTGAGAAATTAAATAACAGATAATACAGTTAACATAAAAAAAATAATAAAACAGTGGGGGCAGGACAATTAATTTCCAAAAAAAGAAATCACTTACAAATAGTTGATGACTTGGCAGATGACTAAATGGCTTAAAAAGTGAGCTGCATGAACAAAAGAATAAACTTTTACTTACAGTTTACTTATAATTAAAATGTACTTAATTCTTGAGACTACCAGGAGGAACCAAACAAAAAGTGTGTGTGTGTGCATGTGTGTGTGTGTAAAAAAAAGATAAAAGACAAGACACAGTTCCAGTTGGGTTTTAATTAGTTAAATACTTCTTCCGTTTCCCTGAATGACCAAATGGCCATAATGAGACGCCAGACAAGCCATGGTCATTTACTTCACCCCATTTAGTTCTGGCATAGAAAGGGAATAATTCTGTAGACCAGATGAACCAGCTAAACATATCTAATGTTCCTTTTTAACATTAGCACACCAAGTGACTAAAACTGCTGATGTGCTATAAAGTGTGACATAAAGCGTGTTTTCTTTTGGTGAAAAGTGATGTTAATAAAAATCACACAGACATACAAATACACTGGTGTGTTATTTTCTGCCTGTAGCTCCATGTGGAAACAGCATACGGATTTAAAAGAGCAGCACTGGGTTTGTGTGCAGAGGCACCAGTGTGCGCAAGGCACAATGCCAAAGAGAATACTGCCAGAGACAGTCCCATGTGTATTCCAACAATTCACACCTCCTGCTCTAGGGTTAGTTTGATCCATGCATTATTACATATTTTTGACAGTGGTCTACTCGGGATTATTTTTAAAATATTTGTAGAGCTGGTAGCTTTAAAATGAAATCTGAACAAATTAAGCCCCTTCCATCAGTGTTCCTTCTGAAGCCATGTTGATTAATTATAACAAAGCGGTAGAGATGTCCCCCTGTCCTGATTTTTTAGAAGGCCACATAATGTTTCCCTCTGGCATACAGAGCCTGAGGTGCTAGAGAGACCAGGGTTTCTTCTCTGAGGTTTGATTAAAGCTAAAATATAGCCAAATAGCAAAATATGACAATGTGTACTTAAAAATGGCTTAAAAATTGCTGATCCCACTTTTATCAATCTGATGCCTAAGAGCAGGAGGGGCTGTGCATTGGAACGGGGGAAAAATAAAACATACTCACATAATACACGCTGTGTTATCATGTGCCATGTCGTGCTATTAAGTGCATAGGCCTGTGCATGCTGTAGTGTGTGAAAAAAATAAAATTAGGAACATTTCAAATGCCCTACTATCCATACTACTATGGATATATGCAGCCTGAGATGGAGGCATAGAAACATTTAGGTCAGCTTGGAAAGTAAAAATAAAAAATGATTACAGTAACCACCTACATGGCAAGGTCAAATTAAATCACATTTTACACCACCTCTGTATCCAGTCTGTAGGTAAGTGACCAGTGACCAAAACCTGTGGGCAGAACAAGAAATATGCTGTTCCTGGAAGAGTTCCTATTTTGTATATCTACCAGAATACTACATTGCAGGGACTATTTACAACATAACAGAATGGATGCAAACTGTTCAGTTATTTTGCATGCAGCAAAAGCACAGCATCAATGTGAATATGGAGGAGGATGAGAATGAAATTGTTGCATTTTACTGTTTTATTGTGTTTGTGAGTATAATAACATTAATTATAGCTAATGGAATATATGAAACCTGATGCATGCACAAAGTGCAACTTCATACTTCATGTGTACTTTTGACTGCTTGCCACTGTTTTGACTCGCCACTTGTGCATGGCGGAAATGTTTTACTTTACTGGTCATGCTGTTCTGTTGATATAAAACGACTTTTAGTAATCACTTGTTACATAAATTTTTTTTTAAATGCTGGGTTAGCGAGTTTGTCTAAAGCATGCGTTTGACCAAATAGTTGAGTGAAGAAAATGGCCTCTACCTCACAGATAAAGCTGAGGCAAGATGCTTGTCATTTAAAAAAAAAAAAAAAAAAAAATTGGTAAATTCTCCTTTAACATCTGCCTTGCATAGGCCTACAGGCTTGGCTCTTGTGGGATGATCAAAGGCAAATCACACACAGGCACACAGATCACAACAGTAAAATAATACTGTAGTAGTGGTCTTGCCAAATATTGCCTCGAAAATGTTCAGGCCTGCTGCTCCTCTTCAGAAAGCCAGCATCAACTTTATAATATCCTCCCAAATTTGTTCACAACACAATAGAGATACAAATGCTAAATTTGGTGGACGAAAACCCTGCAGACAGAAACAACTGCACTCCAACAAAACCATGTTGAAGACAATTCTGAAACCAAAAAGGGCTTATGAGGATTGTGTACACTCAAGAATATAAAAATAAACAGAAAATGGAAATAGACTTGCCTAAGCTCTCAGCTTCCATGGCAGTGCTGACCCAGACCTATATACTTTACTGCTTCAGCCAAGTCTTCAGTTAAAATATGGAGACTAGATACAGAATGTATACTGTATTAATATCGCAAACAATATTCATAATCATTTCTTTAAAAAAAATCAAAAAAGCAAACCTTGATGTGCTAGTCCTTTTTTAACACATGTTGTTGCAATGAGTTCATATGCATATGCAAAATAGACCCTGACTCACCCCAGGCTTCTAACCCTTTGTCAGTTTACACAAGAGCACCATGGGGAAGAAAAGACAACAAAACAGAAAAAAAAACTGGGAAAATATACTCTACTAAACAATAAAAGCTAGTCAAAGTTGAGATGTGCCCTCTACTCCTGTTTTCACAGATCTGTTCATTTCACCCTCAATTATTTTTCAGCAGTGGAGAAAGTAGCAGTAGAGGCAGAGAGCAGTCATGTACTTCTTCCTCTCCTCCGGTTTTCTCACATCAAGTAACAGTTAGCTCAGTGCTGGTTTAAATGTGTTGCATGATTCGTTTTATTTTGTCTCTTATGCTTTGGCCCCTATGTGGGAAGGAAGCTATGGGTAGTCACAGTTTCAGGTAGGCTTGTGTTAATTATGTCCTCTGCTGTAGGTGATATCCCTCTCAGCCACTCTCACTGGATGAACGAAGCATTCCACAGTCAGCAGATTGGTGTGTTAAAGCTACTCATATTCAAGGAACTGCTTATGGTAGAACAACAAATACCTGTAGTGGAAAAAAGAAATGCACACTTACTTTATATAGCATCCAAAACACTGGAGGAAAAGAAACTCTTTATAGCTGTGAGATTTAACCAGGACTTAAGATATTAAGATACAAGATAAACTATATATTAAGGTATAAGAATAGATAAAATATTGAACATAATACACAAATATTTGATAAGATTTTGGGGTGTCCTTGAGTGTAAGGTTTTGTTATTTGAGTAAAAAGCCAGAAATGCACTAAATTACATTAAACAGCAGCACAGGCAACAAGCTCTTAAAAACGTTGTCAAAAGTAGGGATGTAATAAAAAAAGACAATGTGGGTTAATGCAGATTTAAAACGCAGGAACTGAAATAAATCAAGGTAATAATAAGAGAGCAACTGCTATGAACTACAGATATTGACTTATTATTTGTCAGGTAATTCATATTCTAAAATGTTTGTGTAAATAAGGTAGCAAGGGGATTAATCTGTAACTACAAATCTATGTATCATATTACAATATATTATTGTACATATCTTTACATACAGGTGTGTGGCCTCTTTGGAAGGAGGGTGCCATGCTTACAGCAGCATCTCAGAGTTTTTTAGGTTAATAATGGCCTGGGAGCTGAACAGCCTCAGTAGGATTTCTCAGAGGAATGTGTTAAGAACCAAGCATAATATTCCATTAAAGTTTGAAAAAAAAAAAATCAAAAAAGACCTTTGCCAGTGCAGTCTTATTATTTGGTCTTATGCACCTGGCTTCAACTAAACCGAAGAATTTTCAGACCAAGTAGTTCGCTTTCTTAGAAGGTGCCAGAAATATACATGCTAAATACCATACAGATGGTTGATAGCATCACTAAGAACCCCATAGCCTTTCACCAACTTTGACTACAAAGTTGGAGGCACATGATTGTCTAAAATTTCTCTGTATGCTGTATCACAACTTTTTCCCTACACTAAGGGGGCAAAACACGTTTGACAGAACAACTTTAGGATGAACTGGAACACGAACGGGGCCTCTCATCAATGACCAACTTTACCACTGCTCTTATGGTTGAATGGGCACAAAACCACAAGCAGCATTTCAAATTCCAGTGGACAGCCTGCCTAGGGGGTGCGTAGGGGGTGTTAGAGCAGCAAACAACCCACTAATTCCATGTTAATGCCATTCATCTGAAATAGAATGTTCAACAAGCTCATATGTGCTGTGGTCAGATGTCCACATACTTTTGGCCATGTAGTGTACATTAGGTTCTTTATGTTCTTCAAAGAATAGCTACACACCCTTCGCTGTCCAGCACATCCTTAATGCTGGCCTTAGTGATGATGGCATCATCGCATTTAAACCATTGGTCCTTGTGCTGGCGGATGAAACTGGTGTAGTGGCCGCTTTCTAACGTGCCCTGGTGATTCACTACAGCAAACAGGGAGTATCTGAGGAAAAATGAAAAACAAATGCTTTAACCCGCCTCAACATAAACATGCAGGCACATAAAAACATATAGTAGGCAGGCGAGTTATCAAATTAGGTGGACACGAAGGACACCTTAGCAGCTACGGTTCTGTGCCAACAGCCAGAAGTTTATAAATTCAAATTTCAGGTGTGTGCAGAGCAAAACTAACTAGATATACTTAAAAAAAACTCATAGAAAAAAGCAGACAATTTGTTCAGTCCTCCCCATATGGAGACTAATTCTTTATAATTTGATATAATTCATTACATAATATTAATACATTATGTAATTCTTGTTACAAAAAAAAAAAACTAAGTGGGTAGGTAACACTTGCTGAATATAAATATAAGCAAAAACTGTGGCTGTTACTTACTTATTGTCATTGTTTAATACATCCACTGATTGCTGGTACTGGCCATTTACTCTGCTCTCTTTACTGCAAAAATAAAAAAGAAAATATGCCAATCATCTCTCTCTTCCTCTTACATTCATCAAACTAACATGTTTGGGCAATGGACAGGGGTCCAAATCTGGTGACTTAGGTAGGAATAGCAAAACCCGGATGTGTTTGGCGGTGCATTGCCCTATTGGAAGAGGCCAAACCCATCAGAATGAATGCAGGACATAAACAGGTATTATCTGAATACTAAGTATAACTTATCAGAAGGGAGGCACACACAGGCACCAAAAGTCCTATGGAATGCCACCTAAACAAACCCCATACCATTATGGAGCCACCACCAGCCTATGTATTTTACATAGGCGCATTTGTACCAGTTTTTCTGGAACCAGTAACTGATATGTTACAATACCAATTAAAATAAGTAAGAACTCTTAACAGTGGTACATGTGTATGTATGAGTAGTTAATACAGCTCACCTGGAGGCCATAAAAGGTGTCATGTCCAGTTCTAAGGGGAATGATACATAGGTAGTGATCTTTCTGCGCAACTTGGCTGAATGCTCAAAGCGCTGGTACAGCAAAGATGGACAAATTACATAACGAGAAAAAGAGAAGCAGAAGGGTGTGGGAGTGAGAAAGAACAGAAGGAGAGATATGAAGTGTTAACGCAAAATAAATGTAGCAAAACCTGTTAGTCCAATTCCCCTGATAAAAAAAAATATTATCAAAATGATTCTTTGTTCCATAACATTATAATTTCAAAGATGTATTGGATCCTTAAAATTATGTTAAACAGTTACAAATAATCACTGAATATATCACATATACCTTATATCTGTACACAAGCTCCACTTTGTAACTGACTTTTTCATCTGACCAAATTATTTCTAAATCTGGAGCTTTTATGTGACATGGTTAGATTTTTATGTCATAGTTTATTCTGGTGACATTCTACAATTGAAAATTCTATCATTACACTATATGTAATATTATGCTGGTGGAAATGCAAAAAATATTTCCATTACTCTTATATATGATGTATAAAGGGTTGTGATTTTAAAAAACAGGGATAGCAAATGCTATTCATCCACTATTTATTTTAATAAACCCATAACAGCTTTCCTAATTAAATACTTACTTAAACTCTTGGATTGCTACTGTATGTTGTTTTTCATAGACATCTTTAAAATGGGTTTACACATATACAAAAACTGATACATGTGGAATTACAAATATATATAATCATAGAATAACCATTATTATGTAACAAATATTATTTAACAAAAAATCCTCAGAGTTTATGACATGCAGGTGCTTGAAGTAGGTTTACATTTGGAAAACCTTTTGTGTTTGATTATAAACACTGGTTGATCAATGATTTTTTTTAAAGGCACAAAGATAACAACAACATCAAAAACAATAATAATAGTAAATAGTTTATGGCTGATGAAACATACCTTCAAATGAAAACATGCAACTATAGGAAGCTTCTTCATTGTCAGCTGTTTGGTGGACTCCTGATAGCTATGACAACCTCCACATTTAATTTTGGCACTACTACCTAGATGCTCAGGCCGTGTAAATCTTCAAAGGAACAGAAGAAATGCAAGGGAGACATTTATACAGTGCATTTAATCTAATGTATAAGACATGGTAGTTTTGTGCCTTATAAGGCTTTTGTAGTGACTGCCCATCCAAATCCAAAAGCCAAAATCAGTTACATTTGTACAATGACAACAATTTTCTAACAAAATTAACACCCACACGTAAAACAGTGTGAAACATGACAGATGGAAACTGGAAACCCTCAGCTGCATTCACACAGTATTTCACTTAAGAACATAAATAAAATATAAACACTACAATGAAACTGTACATTTGCATTTGTACATAATACCCACATTTAATTGTTCATTGCTTTTAATTGTCAGTAATTATTATTATTGTCATCATTACATTTTCATTGATACCATTATTGTATCTGCATATGATTTGCCTCTTGTTCTGACAAAAGAATGTGTAATTCACCACAACTAACAGAGCAAGTGCCCTATATCTGTGCATATTAGCAGAGTACTAGGCCAAGTCATTTATAAATTACACAAGGATTTATAATATACAGTTCCATTTAGAAGTGGCCTCCGTCTAAAAAAAAAGTTTTATTCATTTGCTTATTTTTTTTCCTTGTTTTGGTCACTGCAACACCTGGCATGCACAAAGCTAAGCTAAATTAAATTACACTGAATGAATAATATAAAATAAAGATGCAATAATACAATTATTTTACAATAATAAAATAACTGTTACATTAATTCTGCTTATCTGCTACTACCATCTAGTGGTTGGATCTATTTATCTGTCTATGCATCTACACACACACACACACACACACACAGACACAGACACAGACACACAAACGCACACCAACATATACATATATATACACATATATGTGTGTGTGTATTTCAATTTAGGCAAACATTGTGAACCCACCGGCGTAGGCAGTCTGTGAGTGTGGTGGAGCCATTTATGTGACCCTCTCCATTAACAACAGCACTGTCACTTCCTGGACTCAGAGGCCAGAATGGAGTGGATGAACCAGGAAGGTCCAGACTGATGTCCCAGAATGGGTCTATCGTAGTGGAAACACCACTGCAATAAAACGGAAAAAAGTGGTTAGAGTGTGTGTTCAGACAAATGCACATACATTAATGCCAATATGGAGTTATATAGCACACATCATGAGGCACGATAGGAAATACAGTCATTGTTCTATTTAGAGGCAGCATCTATGAGCAGTATGTGTGTCCCAAGGTTTAAAACTGTGCCATTTGTGAGTCTCAGAAGAATTTTTTTGACCAATATGCTCCTTTTGAATCCTGTTTACGTGGGACACAGAACACTGTGAACGAAGCTTTAAGTTTTACTATAGTAAAAAGTTATATACCCAACGTATTATATATAGTACAGAGTTAGTAATGCCTTTGATGTTCACCTACAAGCAAAATACTGCTACCATTATATACATGAACACAGACTTTACAAGTCTTGTAAATTAATTTAAAAAACCAATGCATAAACAATGCAATAGTGAGTAGGAAAATTTGCATTTGTAATCAAATGCGTCAGTGCATTAAATTAAGGGGGCTGCTTGCAATTTATCATTGTAATTAATTACAATCACTTGTACAATCACAAAGTTTTTCTTAGCATTAAAAGTAAAACAAATAAAATTAAATTAAAATTTACAAAAAAACCTTAAAGCTTACATAACTATATTCCCCAGAATAGCGTGCCACATCCAAGTCCACCCCCGTGGCAAATCATAACAATAGGGTGTGACCAGCTTTGGCCTCCACCCATTCACGCTCCAGAACGCTTTTCGGGGAAGCTCTTCTGGGGTAGGAGGTTTGCGCTCCAATGCTCCAGGCCTCCCACTATCCCACAGAGCACACCAAAGTAGCCTACATCATTTCCAGGATGTCTGGTCATGCGCTGCTTTGGACAATGCCTCTGTGGGAGCAGCAAAACTCGGAGTTTTCAAGCAAGTTTTTAAAAGTGCGCGTGGAGAAGAAGAGATGAAGAGGCGGGGCCCCAGCTCTGGGATCTGACCCAGGGCACCTGTCCCGTCACGGAATGAGAGCAGCCGAAAGCGGTTGGGACCAGGGGACCCTTCTTTTTTAAACGTCTCAACGACAGTGTCAGGGACGAGATAGTGACACAGGGTGCTGACCTGTGCCCCTTCGATTGGGGAGGAGCCAATGCAAATAGGGGTTCTATTAACTCTGCGTGCATTGCTTCCTCCGCAAACCATCTTTTTCCCCACAAAAATGCAGCCTCAGGTTGTCCGCTGGGGACACCTAGCGAGCTTGGCCGATCACCCAGGGGTTTCCCGCCGGTTCTGGTGGCCAGGGGTGCAGAGGGAAGTCCGTGCATACATTGCGGCCTGTGACAAATGTGCCAGAGAGAAAGTGCCCAGGGCTAGGGCAAAGGGGCTGCTCTAGTCACCCGTGGCCTCTACTAGACCTTTTGCCCACAATACTACCTGGCACTCCACTTTGAAGTCCCCGTTCGAGCACCAGTAGGCTCTGCTCCTCTGCACTTCCCCAAGCAGGAGAAGAAGGTCGGAGTTGCAGCAAACCAGCAGCTTGTGCAGCAGTGTCAGCAGGCCTGGCAGAAAGCCAAAGTTGCCCTCAGTGGGAATGCGGTGACTAAGTGGCCCTCTGCACACCGCAAAAGCCAGGCAGCCCCCAAGCGTCGGCCTGGTCAGAGAGTTCGGCTGCCCAAGCGAGGTCTGCCATGTCAGGGCGAGTCCAGTAGGCTGGTCCCACTGCCCTGGGGACATCTAAGCCCACCGGTGAAGGCAAACTGGCCCCTGACCGGTTGCAACCACCACCGGTTAGGCGTGTAGACCCAGCATCTCATGGGCCCCGCCATAACACTCCCCCTTAATAATTCCCAGCAAGTTCCGGTCCCTACCCAGTCCTGGGGCAACTGGGAGGGCCGCAGTCCTGTGGAGCATCCCTGGGGCTGCGCTCGCCAACAGGCCCCACATTACGGGGGTCGATGGGATTTCACCAGTGGGGTCAATCCAGCCGGTGACTCGCCAGCAAGGCGAGCGTGCCCAGCTTTCCACTCACCAGCAAGGCGAGCGTGCCCAGCTTTCCACAGGCCCCGACAAGGAGGGTGTGTCCTTGTCGCCCTCCACCGCAACCACCTTCCCCTTCCCTGGGAAATTTTGGCATCCTCCCAGCCTCCTCTGTTTATTGTCATAAACAATAAATCAAAAACAGGTAAAACATGAAAAAAAGACATTAAAAAAAAACACAACTGGTGCTACATTCCTATTTCGGTCCCCACCAAGATATAAAAATGCCCACAGACACACACGCACAGTTGGCCTTACTGGCAAACTTGACAGGTCACATCTGACTGTAGACCGCCAGTGAAAATTTGGTCAATGATGCAGTTACAGTGATTCGGATTGCTAGCCTTCTTCCCGTTGTCATCATCTGAGAGAGCAAACAAAGAGGAGGGGGGGGGTCAGACAACATATTCAGCATTTGTGTTATCCTTAAATTAAAAATAGGGTTTATGTAATGTGTTTTATCAGTCTGCATTTTTACCAGTTAGAGAACTTGAATGCATGCAGGTCTTTCAGTCACCTAAATATGACTAGTACAAAGTGAAGGGCCATGGAAAACATTCCCAATATATTCAACAACAAATCGTTCAAACTTAATTACCCAAGCAAAGTCACCACCTTAACTGTCCTTAGGCCTGATTTACTGTGTGCATGTTTTTGTGTGCATGTGTCACCTTTGCAGTGGCGGTGCAGCACATCCAGGGCAGCGATGAGAAATTCATGTGCATCTTGCTGCTCATATCCGGCCAGATGACGGGCATGTGTCCACACCAGGTGCAGCAGCCGAAATGGGATGTGGGGAGATCGGTGGCCAGAATAGAACTTAAGAGAAACAAAGCCCAAAATTAAGAAAACAAAAGAAACAAGGCTAAGTCAAAAATGATTTGCACTCTAGTTTGCACTTTTGTTGGCCACACTGTCTTATCACTATTGTCTTGTCACTGTCTCCCTTGTCACTGCTGTGCAGGTTTAAACTTGTTATATTAGTTCACTGCCCCACTTGTGATTTACGCAAAAGAAGAGTAGAGTAAAGAAAGGTTCAACAATCAGCAGTGGTCATTACAGTGAGATGCTCACTAAAAGCTGAAGCCTAAAATTCACTGACTGCCATCCAAGGGTGTCATGTTGTTGCATAGAGGTCTGTACATCACTGCCCATACTGCCGACAGTCTCCAGAGGTGTTAAAGCATCCTCCCTATAATCCGGATCTTGCCCCATCAGACTATCACCAGTTTGATCCCCTGACGATTCATGTCTGATAAATAAGTGAAGACAGCGGTGCATTCATGGCTCTCAGCTCAACCTAAAGCATTTGTTTAATAAGAGAATATAAAAGCTTGTTGACAGATGAACAAAGTGTATTGAAAAGCAGGGAGAAAAATAATGTACTAGTCAGTTCTGAAAGTTGATTAAAAGACATTCGGCAGCCAGAGTGCAGAGAATTTATGCACCTGCATAAATAGATTAAGACAAACACAGAGAGAAAGACAGATAGAGTTTAACATATTTAGTAAGTCTAACAGCAAACCAGATTTAACAAGTTTAGGAGAATATATATTCCCTTATTTCTGGGCTCCGTCTTTCCAATTCACTCCCTGTTCTCCATCTTTTCCATCTCTGCTGATATTAGTTATTTTTTCATCTTGTTTCCTGACAGTATTTACACACTTCACAGCTCTTTACAGCAATAAAGTGTGGAGTAAGAGTATGGAATCAAGGCCATCTGGACAACCTGTCTATGTTACAGTTGCCACAGTAATGATGTAACAGCACTCCTCACGTCTCTATGATCTTTCAGTAGCGTACTCAGCTGTAGTACAAAGAATGGTCATCATTGACAACAATAGACAAAGATAAAAGCAGTGATCTTATTCCCCACTTTGTAGCTTGAATGGAGAGGCCAACAATGATGTAATATGGTTTCCACTTTTGCAGCATATCTCTTGCACCCTCCCTAAGCTCACCTCATTGACCTCAATGAAGCATTTTTAATGTGTGTGTGTGTGTGGGGGGGGGGTGTGGTTGGTCTTCCCCAACAAAATTTTTAATTAATTAGATTTTCTTGCATTTTGGTGTATTTTTAACAGATTTAAATGATAGCTATCATTAAGCTAGCTAATAGATCTCCTAACATTAATTAGCTAGCTAACTGCACTAACATTTCCACTGGAAAAAAATTGACTTACTTTCCACTGATAGTAAAGAATTTCCTTATGTCCATTGTGTCTGGGAGCAAAAATGGCAAACAACTGATCATCAACCAAGAACCGCCTGCTGTTACTTACAGTAAATAAGGCAAAGCGTTAAAGCATTAAAACGTTAAACCTAATATTGGATATTAATAAAGAGATTTTTGGGGTTTGTTTCGTTTTCCTGGCCTGCAGCTTTTGACGCACTTGTCGGGAATAGCGCTCCTATTTCGTTATTTTCATGTAGTTTTTTAATATAATAAAGGAAGTCTCATATTCTGTTCTCATTCTCTGTATTTTATTTATTTGGAATTAACTTTAGGCTGTAGTCTATAATTCCACAGTGTTTGTTTGTCGCCCAGTCCCGCCTGCAGATCAGTACAATCCACCCGTTCCCGCGAGATTTGCTTTAGGTCCCATGGGACCCAGCGGGAACCAATTCCAGTGCAGACCTCTGGCATGCACCTTGACTGTCTCTGTACTAAAGATTCACTTTACTGACATGCGGAAAACCCGGAGTGGACCGTCAATGGTATGTGTTTTCCCCTATCGATAAAGTTACCAAAGAAAGAATTATGAAATGCAAAGGGGACACCCTCAGATTAAATGGTGGCGACGCCTATACAAACAAGCATCATCAACCAAGGCTACCCTGTTAGGCTAAGCCTACTTCATTGTTTAGTTGTGCCCTTAGGTTAATTTTGAGGGCATATAACAAAAGAATAAGTCAGGTACTTTGTGAGGTGGCAATAGGGCCAACGTTACCTCCTCCAGTTTTGGGCAGCCTGCACCGTTACTGCTTACATGTGACTGACTTGTGTGCGGTGAGCCTAAGTAATGCTGAAAACCCGGAGTGGATTTTCAGCGGTATTTGTATTCTCTTATCAAGTGGAATGGATTCTTTTGTGAAGCATTACAAACAGTGCTGGATGAACATATAATATTTTATATTAAAAGTGGGGGGGGTCCAAACGAACAATTATGAAATGTGAGGGGGTCTCGTCCCACTCACGTTCAATGGTGGCGACGCCCATGGCTCACCTCTTGAAAGAGCTGAGACATCTCACACACCAGGCAGGAGTTGGCCTGCATCTCGCACTTGTGCCGGTCTGACAGAAAGAAGTCACGCAGCAATGGTGTGTGTGTGAGTGCCTGTACGATGCAATTCATGAAGCATGTGTTGCCCAAGTTGATCAAGCCCCGTAAACCTTAAGAAAATATGCACACACAACAGTCAGACCTCTAAATAACAATAGGCATACAGTAGTACATAAATACAAACTGTGTGAGATGGTCTAGGTAGAACAACATAGGAAAAATATTTTCCTGTAATGCTGCATTGACTAAACATTGTTCACTCACTACAAAATAGACTTGATTCTTCCTGACAAACACACACACACACAATTCTGAACACACTCTTCCAGGTATTCCAGGTATGTGTTTTTCTCACACACATTTGTAAATTGACTTGGTATAGGTGTAACAGAAAAATAATGTGTGTTGAAGTGTGCTGTGTTGAAGATAAGACGGTCTTTGAGAAACTTTTGCTTGTATGTGATTGTTCTTTTGTACCAGTTGATGCATTGTGGCATAGAATGACTAAACATCTCTCTCTGTGTCAAATACAATAAATGGCCAAAGGTTTATGGACACCTGACCATGGACACCTGACAGTCATAATTATACAGAATGTTTTTGCATCATGTAGCATCACAATTTCCCTTCACTGGAACCAAGTGGGGTTAAACATGTTCCAGGATTACAATGTTATATATTAAATTCAACCAAATTATTTCACATTTTAACACCTTATTTATCAGGCAAGCAGGTAATAACTGAAATACAACAATGAAAACTTCACAAAAATATGTCTACATATGAGTTGAATAGGGTGTTAAAAATGGTTTGTTGTATACCCACTCACTCACACCGTTGTTGTTGTTTGTTGCTGTCACGTACAAGATGCAACAAGTAATAAACCTGATAAATGACTGCCTTCTTAATTAAATCTTCATAGTCACTGAAATCTAGTGAAAAGTCTTCCTAGAAGAGTGGAGTTTATTAAAACAGCAAAGTGGGATTAAATCTGGATGGTATATTAAAAAAAAAGACATGGGTGTGATGGTCAGGTGTCCACAAACCTTTGGCCATGTAGAGTATGTGTGACCAGCAGTGTCTTGTATTTGGCTGATTTTTAGAAAGCCAACATTGTTAAGCTCCCAAAGCCCCAGCTTAAAGTCATAATGCATGTAAATGCACAACTTTGGGGTCAAACTGCATTCTTCATTACAGTACTGATTAGTCATGTCAGTGTTTTTTCAATCCTCGTTATTACAGGCCAATTCACATAATATTTTTTTCCCCGTCGGATAATTTCATCATTTTCTGATAATCTGATAATGCAGCAATCACCTCATATTAGAAAAGAAAAATATGTCTCATTGCCCCTACTTGCTGTGATGCATATATCAATAACCAAATATGATGCTCTACAAAAAGAGGATGCTTCTGTACACATTTTCATCATTGTTTTATTGTGGGCACACCGATTGTTTTCACCACAACTTTGTTTAACTGACTTTCTTACACATGCTGTTTGCAGGCAGACAGCAAAAGCAAGGTTAAAAAGTACATACTAACATTTCAATTTCATAATTGCGGTAAAAGGTGTTTAGGATTTCATAAAGTTGTTTTTAAGGTATGTTGTACGTGAAAAAAATGGTGTCCAAAATCCGATTTTAAGACTTTTTCGTGCCAGATATCAGCTACAGTGTCATCCAATAAGTTTTCTTAGACCATCAATGATACAGCAAAGAAGCAGTCATTCTGGATTTGCCCAACAAAATTATTTGTTGCAACATTTTAATAAAGAACCTCTGTTGCCTAAGAAATGCTAAATTTCTTGTAAACATACAAGAAACACACACAAATAATAACGCTTATGATAAATTATTATATTGCTTCTATATTATTATCTTTTGTACAACAGTGACAATTTTACCTTTCTGTGGTTGATGAAATACAAACTCATGGTCATAGCATTACTATTTTAATTATTAATTACCTTTTAAATGCCTTAGTATTCCACATACACAGGACATAATGCTAGCTTTTTATTCTAATGCATCAGAAGGATTATATATGCATTTAAAAGGGTTACCTAACATTCATAAACCAACAGAAACTAAAGCAAATAATTCATGGAGAGACAGACTCGTTACCTATTGTACAATTTGAAGTAATTTTTCTGCGCTTTGGATTATGGCGTAGAAGCTCCAACTCCCGTTTGGTGGGCTCCCATGTTGAATACTTTTCCCCTACACCTGAGAGAGAGAAAACACACAAGCTAACAATCCATTATATATTACATGGACAATATTTTGTTGACATCTGACCCACATGTTTTGTTCTTTTTCCGTTTTACCTTTAGTTAAGCTTTGCTGTTAAAATCACCTCCAACCTTTTGGCTTTCAGCTAGATTTTGGAACACAGCTGTATGGATTTGCTTAATTATGACATCAGGTCAAAAACGGTCGCCATTCCAGCGCATTCAACAAGGTGTTTAGTGCAAACCATACCTTGCATCCATTGCAACCCATACCTTGATGGACCTAAGGTTCAGGCCTTAGTTCCAGTGAGTGAAAATTTAAGATATTCAAGATAACTGCTCAAGACAAGACAAGCGCTTCTAACTAACTCCAGTTTGGAGAATGATCCCATATGGGTACAATGGTCAGGTGTCCACAAACATTTGACCACGTAATGTACACTGGAAATTTTTGTCTTGATTTTGTCAGAAATAGAAGAGGGAGAGAGAGAGAGAGAGAGAGAGAGAGAGAGAGAAAGAAAGAGACAGAGAGAGATTTTTGTGTAATGCATGTGCAAGTCTTTAAAAGAGCAAGTGGTGGTTACAATGCAAAAAGGTCAGCATATTGACATGATCAGAAAGTAACGCTTGCCCTATGATTAGAGGCAGTGTTTGGCGTTGAGGTGGCTGGAATACTCAGAAAAGACTTTGCAAGCTTTGCCAGCTACCAGGTCTGGGTATCTAGCTGCATTTGCTCTTCACCATGGCAGAGGATCCTTTTTTTTGGAGAGTGGATGTTCACGTGAGGGCGCTTTCGGTTCAGGTACTGCAGCACTGACAAAGCACTTTTACGGTAGGCCGAGGTCGTTTTACAGTGTATACACTGAACTACATTGTCTGCCTTACGCAACGTAAAATAGCCTCGACAACTTTTTGTAATCGAATTAATCGAGTTACTTGATTAACCGTTTCAGCCTTACAATATAAAAAAGGCTTCAGCACCCCCCATGATCTAGTAGTAGGGTAACCAGTCAGTGAGTTTGTGTAATAGATGTTGGATGCTTTTAGACTAATTGGCTAAGTTAAAGCAAAGTTTTTACTAAAATTGTCATAGGAGTGAGAAAAAGAAAGAGTAATGGGGCAGAAAGAATCCTGCTGGTGAATTAAATACCAACCTTGAAGTTTCCAGGCCTTCCTCTGTTCTTCTTTGGCGATCTGTTCCATGTCTTTGTCATATATGTAGTCTTGACAAATGAAGCAGTATACTCCACCATATAATAAGTCGATAGCTATAGCAAAGAGGATATTATAAATTGACTTTACACTTAACAGGACCAGGAAGTGTACACACCATGAATGTACACACCATGAATCCTACAAAGCATTAGTCGTCCACATGGATAAAGCATCTGATCCAAGCGTGAGTTCTAGTAATGAAAACTTACATGCCACACTTATTTGGTAATTACCATGATGTTTACAATTTTCAAATGTAATTAAACAATTAACTAATTAATCAATCATGAGGTGCAGAATAAATGAATGAATAAATGAATGACTGACTGGAACAATGTAAATGTTACCTTGTTTAACATGTATAATAGGTTCTCTTTTTTTTGGACAACCAAAAACATCCAAATGACCCTGATCAAAAGTTCACATACCTTTGGCCTGATAACATGCGCAGAAGTTGACACAAATGGGTTTGAATGGCTACTAAAGGGAACATCCTCATCTGTGACCTGTTTGCTTGTAATCAGTGTGTGTGCATAGAAGCTGAGTGAGTTTCTGGGATCCAGACAGACTCTTGCATCTTTCATCCAGCCACTGAGGTTTCCGGATTGTGAGTCATGGGGAAAGCAAAAGAATTGTCAACGGATATACGGGAAAGGGTAGTTGAACTGTATAAAACAGAAAAGGGATACAAAAAGATATCCAAGGAATTTGTAATGCCGGTCAGCAGTGTTCAAACTGTGATTAACAAATGGAAAAATCAGGGGCTCTGTAAAAAAACAAACCACGGTCAGGTAAACCAACAAAAAATTCGGCCACAACTGCCAGGAAAACTGGTCAGGATGCAAAGAAAAACCCACAAATAACATCAGCTGAAATACAGGACTCTCTGAAAACTAGTGGTGTGGCTGTTTCAAGATGCACAATAAGGAGGCACTTGAAGAAAAATGTGCTGCATGGTCGAGTCACCAGAAGAAAGCCATTACTGCACAAATGCCACAAAGTATCCCACCTACAATATGCCAAACAGCCCAGAGACAAGCCTCAAAACTTCTGCAACAAGGTAATTTAGAGTGATGAGACCAAAATCTATCTTTCTCTATCAAAATCTAACGTTACATTTGGAGAGGTGTCAATTAGGTCTATGATGCAAGGAACACCATTCCTACTTTAAAGCATGGAAGTGGATTGCTGATTTTTTGGGGATGTGTGATCTACTTGGTCAAAGCTGAAGGAAAGATGAATGCAGCATGTTATCAGCAAACACTGGAGGCAAATTTGCACTCATCAGCCGGAAGCTGCGCATGGGACGTACTTGGACGTTCGAACATGACAACAATCCAAAACACAAGACCAAGTTGACCTGTCATTGGCTACAGCAGAACAAAGTGAAGGTTCTGGAGTGGCCATGTCAGTCTCCTGACCTCAGTATCATTGAGCCACTCTGCGAAGATCTCAAGCGCACAGTTCATGCAACACAGCCCAGGAATTTACAGGAACTGGAGGCTTTTTGCCAAAAAGAATAATGGGCAGCTTTACCATCTGATAAAATAAAGAGCCTCATCCACAACTACCACAAAAGACTTCAAGCTGTCATTGATGTTAGAGGGGCCAATACACGGTATAAAGAACTGGGGTTTTAATCAGGGTTATTTGGATGTCTTTGGTTGTCTTTATGATTTAAAAAGCGAAAACACAGTCGTTTGACAATAAATGGCTTCACCCAACCACTAACCATGAGTGGGAAAAAGTTTTTGTGTTTTCATTCATATTCTCTGAAAAAAGGCCAAGAAAGCAAAAATTCTGCCGGGGTATGTAAACTTTTGAGCACAACTGTATATTGTTCAATTTAGATTGACTAAATGTCCGCTATGACACATTTTTTTCTTTTTGGCTAATCTGAAAAAAAAAACAGGGCAGAGAATGTTGTAAGAGATATTAGTCATAAATGCTTGGGTGTAAAATAGATAAAATACAGGACAAAATTTTTAAGCCATATGTAAAACTTGGGGTGTGAACATGCCATATAAATTTGCCATTTGGATTATTTAGCCCTGCCCACTCCAATTTACAATATTTGGCTTAACATGCAAAATCTACTTTTACAAAATAGTCCTAGGGTTTTTCATATTTGTCATCCAAAATACTCAGACGATATGTCGATGTATACGATGTATAAACCTTAATTGCCAAAAACATGAAATTTAACGTTTAACAACATTGCCACAATATTCTAATCAACAAGCTGAAATGCACGTACAATATTAGGGGCACAATATGACCAGGGGACGGAGTGATCTTGAAGGGAAGAAAAAATATAGAACATCACAGATGCCTGTGACCACTTTTGTACATATTCTTTCTCCTTTGGCCTCTCCCCTAGCCTGGAATATAATAGCATTTACATTGCTGCATAGCATTAATAGCATTAATCATCTTACTTTAGTCAGGCATAAAGTGTGCAGATAAGCTCAGCTTGTATTGTACTAGTTACTGAAAGGCTGTTACTAAAATAGAAGAGAGCTGGGATAATAGCTAAGCCAACCCAACTTGGACCCAAGAATGCAAGGAATGATGTGCATCATCGCCCCCCACCTGATTAAATAACACTCTTCTCAACCAAACGTTTCCTTTTTTTCTTTTCCTTGGAAAACAACTAAGTAGCCAACCTTCTGATTGTATCTGCTAGAGGACAACATAAAATAGCCTGTTAATGTAGTTAACCAATGTTGAATTCCATCAGACCACAACACTAATTAGAAAACTCTAGTGTCTGATCATGCTGAAATTTGTCATCATCCATGATGCAGTCAGCGAGCAATCTGTAAACGATTTTTAATCATCACTGAATTACTTCAAAAACCTGAAACATCATACATGATTAGAGGTGTGATTATTACAGAATATTAAATCTTACAAAAGAAACTGTACCCTATGAAGGCACAATTACACAGTTAGTTGTGCTAATTACATCTGTAAGACAGAGTAGCTTTTTTAAGTTAGATTACAGCATGTTTCCTGACCAACTAGTTTTATCTGTGCATTGCTATTGTACTGATATATGCTGCTCTGCTGTCATGTCATGATAAGTTTCACCCAACACAGGAACTGCAATTGTGCTCTTATTGGGATGTTTCATACTCAAATCATAGACTGTCTAATTATAGATTAGACTACAGAAACTGCGCTTTACTGACGCAAAGGAATCTGCTGAATTTTATGTTTTGATCATTTTCTTCAACCTGCTTATATCAGAGATGAGAATTTTCCCTGCTCTCTAACTAAATATATGTGTAAATGTGTTGGCTATGTTTAAAATAAAGGCTTTGCTACCTATGCACAGTTGCCGTGACAACCTATTTATAGGTTCCTGATGCAGAACTGGTGAAGAATCGTGGAAGCAGCAAAGGTGTGTGTGTTGTTAGGGGGGGTGGATTGAATGAGGCATTATGTTTACATTGTGTGAATGAATGCTGCCGGTGTTGAAAAGAAAAAGCGACCCTGATGTCTACAAAATCTGATAGTTAGTGTCTTGTCCATATTGACCGTTCATTTATTTAAAAGAAGAAACCTGTCAAATCCTTAAAAATGCTCCTTCTTAGAAAACAGTACTCTGTTAATATTCTTTATGCTTAAAAAGGTCTGAGACTCAATTTTTGTTTATATAAAAAATTGCCTTGGATGTATACCTGTTTTTTGTGATTTGCTTTCAATTCATTAGAATCCCTTGGAATTTTACAGAACAGTGAAAAAATCTGTAAACCATTAAAGAAAGTAAGATTAAATAAATGGTCCCTTTTCAGCACTTTCAGTTTCTAACAAAAGCAGTAGTGAGACTATAAGCAAGATCTATGTGTAATCTCTGGTCTTCAGGGATTTAAAAAAAATGTTTTAAAGTGCTCCAGCAGCCATTGCCACTCACTCACTCACAACGCACACACACTGTGAGAGAGATCAATGTTGCCCCACAATGCTGATTACTCCAGTAAGGATAATAACAGCCTCTGAGTGCATGTGTCGTCACATGAGTGTGTGCCACAATGGGGAAAGTGAGTGGGAGTAGCAGAAAAACAAAATGAGGAACAATAAGCAGGTTAGTTCAGTGATGGATTCTTCATGTTACATCTACTAGAATGATGCTTGCTATTTTGCCTTTTACCATTATCAAATTACAAATGACCAGATTATGGCCACCAGGCATGTTATGCCAAAAATACATAAATTCTAAACAGGAAACACTGTTATTGCTCATATCTGCGAGACCAAATTGCAGACTACCAATCAAGAAAAACAAAACTGGCATCTTTTATGGCTCTATTGGAATATTGGCTGGGTGTCTGTCTTACCTAGGTTATGTCGTTTGTTTTTGGCATGTTCGTGGATGTGCTTCTTCGAGAAGCAGCCGAAGAAGACACAATATAGGCACGAATGCAGCCTGTTCAGGTGTGCACCACACATGTGACAGATACACGACTTTGCCTGGTAAAAACAGAAAGCAATAGAGAAAAAAAAAAAAAAAACAGGAGAAATGGAGACATTTTAGTGTCACTGAACAATCATATCATGATACACACTCATCTGAAGATTGCATCTAACATTAGGTGTCAGTGTATTTATACTTTATTCTTTACTGTAACTAATTGGATACTATTTAATGTATTATTTGGTGGTAATATTATTTGATATCATTTCTAGAAATATTAAAAAAAACCAAATAGTTTTGTACTTTACACATTTACTGTTTTGTTGCCTCTTTGCTTGTGAAAGCTGTACTACGAATCTACTACAACTTTACTTAATGTTTACTAAAAAAAAAAAACAATAACATTTGTAGTTTTTGTGTGAATTTTTAAACCTGTCTGAATTTACACATCTCCTGTCCTGAAAAGAAATTGTGAGCATAAACTTATGACCTAAATTCAGAACCCTTGGCTGCTAAACCCCAGATCAGCAACCCTTACCTTGCCTGTGTAGTGTACATAGGCTAGTGTCATGATTTTCTCTGTCTATGAGTGATCACCACAATTCTAATATTTATAATCATGTTTCTCTATAGCTCAATAACTATACGCTGCCTATCTATCCCCAAACAACAACAGAAAACCTTCCCCAAACTGTTCCCACAAAGTTGGAAGTATACAGTTGTCCTGAAAAATTCTGAAAAAAAAAACCCTATGGCATTATTCCTCCTACATTAAACTTTAGTGAAGGTGAGCACACAACCCCCCCCCCTCTCTGATGTGCCCAGGGAGCATTTGGGGGTAAGGCGTCCTGATCAAGAGCACTTCAGTCAAGTCTTGTTGGTTGCAGGGCTTGAAACCTTGGATCTTCTGGTCCCAGGGCTGGTTCGTTAACCATAAGCCCACAGCTGTCCCCAACAGTCAGCACAATGCAATCAGGCATTTACCGTTCTCCTTGTATTCGCCAAACCTAGACATGTCAGATTGCCAGACAGAGGAGCATTATGTTTCACTTCAAAGAACACGTTTCCACTGCACAAGAGTCCAGTGGTGGCATGCTTTACATCACTTCATCTGATGTTTGATGTAAGGATTGCATACAGCTGCTCAGCTATAGAAATCCATGCCATGAAGCTCCCGACGCACAGATTTTGTGCTGATGCAATTTTACACACCTGAGGCAATGAGACTGAATAAATGAAACAACTAAATTTAATGATCAAGAGGTATGTCCAAATATGTTTTCCAGATACACAGATAGTGCACTTTATTTACCCCAAGAGAAATTTCTGTGATGTAGCAGCAATATACCTTAATGTACACTGCTCAAAAAAATAAAGGGAACACTAAAATAACAAATCCTAGATCTGAATGAATGAAATATTCTCATTGAATATGTTGTTCTGTACAATGTGCTGACAACAAAATCACACAAAAATCATCAATGGAAATCAAATTTATTAACCAATGGAGGCCTGGATTTTGA
>JAOVVF010000025.1:13567510-13587985 GCA_028565595.1 Duopalatinus emarginatus | reverse complement strand
AGAGAGAGAGAGAGAGAGAGAGAGAGAGTCTCAGGATTAGAGAGAGAGAGAGAGAGAGAGAGAGGTGAGTAGTAAGAGAGAAAGAAAGAGCGAGATAGAGAGAGAGAGAGAGAGAAAGAGAGAGAGAGAGAGTGAAAGAGAGAGAGAGAGAGAGAGAAAGAGATTGCATGTGCTCATCTTCTTTGTCAAGATAACATAGTTGATTTATCTGAACAATCCATAAATATGTTTTTTCCTTCAACCATACCAGCTGTACCATGATATATGACCAATTTAAGTCAGTAGGCAACTAAATTGAAGATGTTACATCTGAGTCATTTTGAAGAAGACTAATGATCAAATAAAGATCTTTTTTAGACAAGTATAAAACTTATAGATTTATAAAATATTTCTCATAGCATAATATTCTTATTTGTGACTCCATCATCACCATGATACACACAATACCTTTATACTATTTCATTAGATGACTCAGGCTATTTTTATGTCCTTTTTAAGATTTTAGACTTTCACGATTTACTTATCCTGTGTTCACGACACAGAAGGTACATATGAATTCTTCCTAGCAAGATGTTTTTTAAACAGTAAAATCAAGACAGAACATACTAGAACTCACTAGATAAAAGCCCACTGTAATTTCAGTACATATAGTACAGTGTACCACATAAGCATGATAATTTATTTATTTTTCAGTAGCTGCTTTATGCTGGTTAGGGTCACAGTGCATCTGGGGTATATCAGAGTTTACAGCCAAATGTAACAGCCAGATTGTGGCCAATACTGAGAGATCTAGCAAGCATACAATACACTGTTCAGTAGTCCACTACCTTGCCAGTGTGTTGAGTGCATCTATCTCTCAACCACTACTCCACCAACAACTCAGTTGTTTTGGGACAGTCTGTCTGTAAACACATGCATGTAAACACATCACAGAGTATTTGTTGTTTGTTCTTACAAGCATGTAAATGCTGTGAAAAGGCATGACCTCAAAGGCATGAGTGTGTCCTTGTTTATATGAAGAATTGTAAGTAGGCATTTTTTAAGCCTTTTAATCTGTAAATTTGAGGAACATGACTCAAGGGTGGCACAAAGCGTCCAAGGCAGTAAAACATGAGGAGTAAGTTACAGTAAGCCTTGACTGGGCAAAGAAGGAACGGCCCTTGTTTTTGTCTTTAATATGTGTCTGTAATATGTGTTAATAAGAGAGGTCCAAGTCCTCAGTATTTATGAGCCATCACAAAAAGCAAACAGTTGCTCAAAATTGTTTAGGTATATTCCTAAAAAGAATAGGTACACATATGATAATGATCCTATTTGTAATGTAGTAAGTAATAAAACACAAAGACACTGTTATAAAAAATAGGCATGATTATGTTACCACCCAAAGATTATGATTTCCGTTTCCTGCCAGACACATTTTGACGTGGTGCTTGTTCCTGAACATATCAGCAATATTGCATGTTGTTTTGTTCAGGTCCTAATGGAGGTTACAACAGAAGGCGAAGGTTTTCTACAAGATTTTGGGGTGTGTCTGTGGGACTTTTGCCCATTTATTTAGAAGAGCATTTGTGAGTTTTTGTTCAACCAGTATGACAAAAATGACCTTCTAATGGTGCCACAGACCAAACTAGTACAAAAAACAGATGTCTGAAGTCAAGGACATCTAATGAATGCTCCATACACTTTTTGCAGCCTACTAGTTAACTAGTAAGACTTTCAGTGTTACTCCTTTGGTCTAGAGGGCCACTATTGCATCAGAAATCTTGTTATGCCCAAGACCGAGGCATGGAGATTGGGTTGCAATTATTTTTCTTTACATGCATTTGTCTCATTTGTATATTCAAATGCCACAAATATTACATAATCCTCAGTTACCCACGTCAACATAAGTATATTAATGGACATTTTTAAATCAATCTCAAACTCCACATAATCAAAACTCCAGGGGAAAGCAGAAAGTTATTACACAACTTTAACACAACCGATTGTACACAATGTACAAATGCTTAGCTCTTAACGCCCTGGTATCCTGTAATAGACAGTATTATACCATTGCCTGAATGTATGTACTGGACAGAACCACTTGTATCCATGAAGATATATGTCACTATAGAAGCCACCAAAATTGTTCACTCAGCAGATTTGACAGGAACATAAAAGAAACACTCTCTGCTTTGTCAAACAAGATAAGCAGCTGTGTCCTTAAGAGCTTCAGATTACCAATTAAAGTTTGTCTGGTATTAGTTTATGCATATTTACTGGAAAGAAACCCTTGCCGATGTCAAAGGTATATTTCAATACCTGGAAAAAAGATGGGACATGCGGTTACAGGAAATTATCAGCATCAGAATGATGCAATGCACCCCAAAGTTGCTTATTTTCTAATAACACATGAATCATATGTTTATTCATCTTTTACAATAACAATTTGCCAACAAATGCATTGTTATATATAATTAAATATATCATTATGCCTATACTGCTTATTGTTAAAATTACTGCTGTGGTTCTGTCAGTTTTGTGCTGAGGTTTTACAGAATCCCTCATAGCATACAGACATGACAGCTGAGAACTCAATCATCTATTGTCATGCACAAGTTCACCAAACTACAGATCACAGACGACTAGGACTAATGAACATACTCACTATTTAAGCAAGGCTGTTCTGTTTTCTGTCTTTCATGATATCTGGAGCATTTGCCATTTTCTCATAAACAGAATGGGGCCTACTGAGTTTGCATTTCCTAATGTGTACTGCTTGTACATCATCTCGTCTTTGCCTGTTTATTGATTATGAATGTACCTTATTGCTATTACTAATCTGAACTGCATTTACATCCAATCTTTCCCTGTCCTTGACAAGTCCCTGTTATTATTTACATTACAGAAACTATTACAGTTAGACTACTGTAGCATCTTTTTTTCTCACTTGAAGTTAATGAAGAAACGATGCAGCTTGAGAAACCGGAAAGTACAAAGTTCTCTGTCCTGAAGAAAACCTGTGGAACTTTACAAAGCGCTGACATGCAAGGCTTCTTCCATAAATGTTAACAACATGAATGTCTCCTCATTGAACGTTACAGGATATAAAGGATTATATTTGTATGCAGTTATATTTATGCAGTGGTCCAAATGGAAACACTGAGTGCAAGTATCAGGTTATTATTTTAAAAAGAGACATTTTGGCCCTTACTGGCAGGTACACGAGCCGACAATAAACCCACATGTATCCATTATAATGAAATTTCCTCTTCATTAGGATAACCATTAGCAAAGGATGTCTAGGACACAGGTTAGTTATTAAGCCCTGGTTCAAAGCTAACAGAAATCACATCCTGTTTTCACAATTGGATGCTGTGTATTCACATGGAACTAGAACAACATAACAGTGTACAAGCCAACGTAAACTCTGATTAGCATGATGGCTTGCAAAAAAAAAAGCCTCCAACAGCAATCTGCAAGATCAAGCATGAACTAGCACACTAAAGTGTACTACAGTATGGGCCAAAGAGGCCTAACAAAGTGTAATATTGTTTTGGGCTTCTATAGAGAGAGAAAATACATACAAAAAAAAAAACAGTTTAGGAATCAGCACAGTGAGGCCTCATGCAGTATGAGTCTAATGTTCAAGAGTCAAAGGATTCAAGATTCACAAGATTTGTAAGATACCCAGTAATAACTGTAAGATACCCAATAATAACCACATATTTCTAGTATCATCCCCTCTACTTACGGTATCTTATGCCATACTCACTCTGTACTTACCCAGTAATATGCAGGCTGTAATTTAAAGTGTTACCAAATACTTTTTTTTTTATTTTAATACACATAAGCTGTCAAAAATTATTCCAAAATGGTACATTAAGTATGTATTGTAGTATGTTAGAGTGTCATCACAAAAAACATTTTCTCATATTAAGTATACTTTTTAAAAAACGTGCTTAAATACTTAAAACCACTTAAATGCTCATATTTTTCTTATTGTCACAACCTGAGAGCTGTGTATGAAAAGCAAACAGGTCATCAAACAAGCCAATATGTAAAACAACAGCAGCTAATGACAGAAACATTGTCAAGACAAATGTGAAGAAAACAGTCAGTGGCACCACCAATAACCTCTCAGGGCATGGGCGAATTTTTCACAATCCACTGTTTAAAAACACTTTGGGATGAAAGGAAAGGCCAAATGTGCAAAGACCCCAAACAGGGTCTCATATAAGGTTAGTGTTATTGTGGAGTTTAATATATTTCACATGTCCATGTGAGTTTATGCTTAGATCTCAAAAAACAAATAGCACATTTACAGAAGCAAAGCATAATATGCTCCTTGGCATGGGGCTGCTGTCCACCTTTTCAACCTATTGTGTAATTCTAAACTTTAAAGGTAACTATATAATGAAAAGAAACAACACATTTAATGCAATCTCACTTGATCAGGTAAAACAATCATTTCAGACTTTAAACCAGCACATACATATGAATATATTTATATACACATATAAGATCAATCTAAAAAAAATAAACATATATTCAATATAAAAAGATTTTAATAATGATTTGATTTCCAAACAAATTACATGAACATGGCATTGAAGGCTCTACACTGTGTTTGCATGCCATGACAATCAGCATGTATTCAGTCAGACCAATCAGCCTTTATTGTTGAAGATCTTTTATGAAACACCTGCTTAGTTCTGAATCACTCTGACTCTGGAATGAAATGGGGGCCCGAATATGCTATAAACCTGTACTGGTGTATCTGTTTGTTTTTCGAGCCATCTGTAATGTGTTTAAGGACTGTTGACACAATTTGCGTATGAACCACAACAACATAGTAGGAGTCCAAACATATCATGTAGTTGTCACGCATTGTAGCTGTATGCTAACCACAAAGACACGTTTGGCTTCTTTGTGAAACCACCCAGTTTCTGTCTCCTTCTCAAAATCTGTAGATGAGTTACATCAAGGTGTGTGGCATCAGTAATGAGATACTAAAAAAGCAAACCCAATTACTAGAAATGTCTAAAAAGACAGATCAAATCCATGTCCTGATCGTTCATTATAATGTGCTCATCCCTAGACACATCTTTAGACATTTGCATTTTCATATGAAATGAATCATGCAAGTTCCTTGGAATTTGTGCTTTAGAGATGATAAAAAGTAAAGTTCCACTTCTTTTCTTTACTGGCAACATAACATATATTTAACATTTATTGCATACACATTTTACTCATATGTCTTTGCATACATTGAGATTTTATTTGATGCGTTTTCTAATTCTTAATATAATATTTGAAATGACACTGCTTATGCTCACAAGTCTTCTAAACAGCTGCAGGTTGTACTTGGAGAAAAACATGAAGGTGAAAGTTTTATTGTGATTAATGTTTTGTAACTGGAATATATATACATATTCCAACCTATTTTATTCAATACAATTATTTAGCTGTGCTGGGATTAATATAAAACATTTAATACTTAACTTTTTAACAAAAAGGAACAACTGGAGAACCCTTAAGTGTTCTAGATTTAGCCTTCTTCTAAATGTGTAGTTTACTAATGTCTAGGTTTCTGGTGATCAGATACTTCACATAGGCCTACTGATGATGATGATGATGATGATGATGATGATGATGATGATGATGATGATAACGGGGTGGTGGCTGATGGTAAAGTAATGCTACAGAATAATTTTGTTGATTGTCAAACCATAAATGTAATTATTTTTTACTCTATTGTGACAGAAGGACTTGTTGAACTTATGGAACATCAATATTTATGGAGTAAATTTATGGGTACCATTACAGAATAATAATGGCATTTTATGGGAATTTACAGGGAATATACATTTTAAGCATGGAATATATTCTCTCTTAAATTATTGCTTTCTTTTTATCTCTTTCACTCGAGTGTCCTATTTCGAATACTAGTGAAACAATTATAAAAAAGGTAAATAAAAACACTGAAGAACAGCATTTTCTCAATATTCTTTATTAACTTAAATGGTTAAATATTTTTCTTTTTTGTAACAAAATGCTGACATAGAAGAATAAATATACATTCATGTATTTTGTTCACAATGCCACAGATATTCAGTTGCATTCTTTTTTTTTAAATAAAATATTCTAGCAAACTGTAAACAAGTGCTCATGTGTCACAGCAAACTGATTGGTTGGGAAAGTTTTTACCAAAATGCTTACAGCATCTCCAACTTGTTTGCTTGCACCGCCACTACATGATAAAGTCCTAAAAGTTCAGGGGCTCACAAATTGCAGGATAGCAGCCAAAATTGGCAAATGCTAGTGTCACTATTTTGCTAGTGACCTAAACCGACCTGGAGTACTGTCGTGCTTTTCTGGAGTGTTCAAATTCAGAGTCTCAGTTAGTCTGATTAGCAAATGACACAGCGATCTTTGGTGCTTTGATGCAAGGCTTTCTCTTTAATGTACATGAGATCACTGTGCACACTTGGCCGCCTTGCAAAGGGAGCCATGATGCCGTATGCATCACCACCGTTCTTGAATTTACGAGTACGCAGAGATTTTCTGTGCAGCACATCACCACATTGCAGTGAGATCTTGCGGTGCCTATCCGGGCTCATCTCGTCAGGCAATTTGGCCATGGCAAAAAGTGCATGAAACATGACATCCACATTGGTGTTGCGCTTGGCTGATACCTCAAAGTAGGCACAGCGCTTGTCCCCTGCCACTAGATGCGCAATCTCATCATCTGAAATCTCACGAGTGAACTCACGATCACATTTGTTGCCACATATGACCAGTGGTACATCAGTGCTCTCCTTTGTCTTGGTCTTTAGACAAGACTTTGTCTCAAATATTTGCCTCTTAAGTCGCTGCACTTCCTGGAAAGAGGCTCGATTGTCCAAGCTGAATACCAGGATGAATACATCACCTAAAATGGTGGAAAAAATCTTTAGTCATCATACATACATGCATTTAGTCCCTCAAGCAACAGGTGCATGTGATCTCTTGTAATCAAATGGTTATGACAGTATAGCGACCACAACCCTTTAATATGAGGTATAGAGTACTAAAATGTTTAGTACAGTGTCATACTAATCTTTTTCTTCCCTGTACAAATTCAGGGTTCTTGCATATGTTTGGAAAGTAAATATAAGATCCCAGACAGTTCTAAATACACTGTCTCTAGACATTTAACAAATGTCAAGATCTCACCTGTCAGGATGGAAAGTCTCCTCATGGCAGGGAAGGGGTGGTTTCCAGACGTGTCCAGGATGTCTAACTGATACACGTCTCCGCGGATGCTATAGAACTTGCGGTGAAAGTCTTCGATGGTCGGCGTGTATTGATCATCAAAGCGTTCGTTTAGGAAGCGCGAAATGATCGCCGTTTTGCCCACTTTGGTGGATCCGAGTATGACCATGCGGTGACAGTTCTTTGCTGGGATGTCGAAGTTCTGCTCGGACGGCGGCATTTTCTTTATCATGACTTCTGCAGCTAGTTAATTCCCCAGGACCCCAGGAAGGTTTTCAACAAATAGGGTATTGGGCGTCTTTGTTGAGACTGCGAAGCAGGGCGCATTCATATAAACAGAAGGGCGACATCGCCTCCTTTTACCTCATCGATGACGCACCGCACAACAGCCAAGGCAGCACGGCCAGACTCTCTCTCTCTCTCTCTCTCGCTGTGTGTGTGTGTGTGTGTGTGTGTGTGTGTGTGTGTGTGTGTGTGTGTGTGTGTGTGCGTGCGTGTAAGATAGATCATAGGCTGTTGATTGAGCCCAGAAAGTATAATACGAACATGACACTTTTTTTGTTCATCGAAGTGACCGCATAAAAAAAAAACTTATAAGACAGCACAAAAGTAACTTTACCTGAGTTGAGTTTATACATGTTGGGAGAGAGAAAGGCACAGGAAGCTAAACTAATTTTACTAGGGCAACTGTGTAATCGCATTTTTAATAAATGTGTGACTGAGTGTGTTCAAATCTGGGGGAATTAGGTTTATCATTAAACCATATGACTGTGAAACTGTGAAATTTATTCTATATAGCTGTGTGTATTTTGTTAATTTTTTAAAATGCATTTTATATGCAAAGAAGTGCACTAGTACAAACTTTACAGTCTCCATAGCTACAAATGTATATGGTCAAGTGAAGCTACAAAAAACTACAACACCATAAGGGACTGATATTTAAACAGTGACGTCACTGTTCGTTAAGGTTCACCAGATGCAACACACGCTTAATGATTCACAAACACTGCTTCATACACGAATGCACACTGCTACATCAAGTGAAATACGTTGTGTTGAATTGTCCTTTTCCAACGCCACACACTTGCACTTATTAACTTTTTTATTAACTTTTACTCTTATGACTTAGGAGTGTTTAGTATCACTACAGCTACTAAAGCACACACACACACACACACACACACACACACACACACACACACCTTCGAATGTAACTGCAAATTACTCTTGGTTATGTACTGTTCAGATGTGTTGCTGTTATGAATAAAAGTACAGCTAGTGGCACCATTCACATACATTTAGGAGCCTAGGAGCCCACCTAAACCTATGTAAATTTAGAGATCAATGATACACACTGTAACACCATTCCAATCCATATCAAATACAGTGGATTTAACACACTAACATTCTAACATTACAAAGCCACATCAAAAAAGTTCGGCCACTGTCCATAACAACCTAAAATCATCCACGGTTTACAATTTGGTAATTAGTTCACTATGTTCCAACTTATGCAATTTAGAAAACACATGCTGTATCATATTTCAGGTCCATCATGTGCAGCCACTGGGATTAGGAGTATACTTTCTCACCTGGTTTCAAAATGTACACATGCTGCCAAGAACACAGATAGGTTATTCTTTAGCCTCAGAAACATGAGAAACTACCATCTCGGATGCTAATTACTTGATACAATATTCATGTAGACCTATTTGTGGATGTTCTCTTTTTAATAATGTCTGGCACTACTGTCCAGCATGTAGACTGTGTAATGTATTTGACACACTAAGTGTTTATGTGTGCCATTGGAAGATCTGTGTGAGATCTGGAAATCTTCTGTGGCTATTCAAACATTTAATCACAACTCTGATCAACCAGATGAGACTAAGATGACGTATTTCTGTATATATTGTTTATTACATAAACAAATCTATTTTATGTGGCCTATGGTAATGCAGTACTAACATCTAACTTCAATATAAAAAACCCTTACCCACCAGTAATGCAGTATTCTGTCAATTATGATTCCCTACCAGATTAAAAATTTGGCAAGATAAATAAATAATTGTTAGGATCAGTTGACCTATTTGGCCATAAGCAAATTGTAACAAAAAATTTCAAAAATTTTATGCAAATTACAAAAAATATTCTTTTAAATCTGACTGACCACATATATTTATTTTTTTATCAGACCTACACATTCGTCAGAGAAAAAAAGGTGATGGTATCCGGTGTGGTGTGCCCCCCCACCTCCCAGAAATGCCTGAAACTCAAGGCAGTGTTAGGCATCCGACCAGGATGCACTGAAATAAAAAATAACAAAAGAACCAAAGACAGACATGACATTTTTCTGAAAAACATTTTTTTTCTTTTTAGCCTGGACAAGGATTTCACAAGCTCGCTTTCGCTGATTGGCCACATGCCACCTTCTGGTCAGGGCCACTTTGTCCTGGGCCAGCATCAGTGCAAGGTTTACGATGACGGGCAGTGAGTGCTCCGCCAAAGTGCCCAGAACCATTGCCTGAAAGCAAATTAACATCACTAAAATGCAACCTTGCAAACTATCCCTACATATGTCTACTATGATTAAACAGAGTGTCTGTATTATGTCTGATATGCAATATATATCAAAATACATTTCTATTCAATAATTATACTAATTCGTTTTATTTGTAGTGCTCTGCATTTTACACTGAATAAACAATCTGAAAGTGCTAGTCTTCTATATATAATTCAACCAAAAATTCATTCAATTTTCTGTATAAATGGTAGTTGGTACTAAACCTCTGCATTCACAACACGCTAAAACATGGACACAGGTAATTTCCCTCTCTCCCTCTCTCTCACTGCTTCTGGTCCCTGGGTCTCAGGAACAGCATTCTCTGGGGGACTACAAATACTCCTGTTTGTCAAAATGGTAAACACCTTTTCTTTGTGTTAAGCTGTGGCACAGTGGGATGTTAGGGCACGCACCCCCTTCTTGGCATAGTTTATTTCTTTTGTACATAAGGTACATTTAGCATGTCCCACCTTATCTACTTTTTTGAAGTAAAATGAAAGTGGTAGTGGATACACAACACAATGCACTTCCTGCTTGCAATCACACATGACAAGCTTCCTAATGAATATTCAAGGTAGCTCAGAACTCGAGTAGGGCAGAGAACCTGGCTAAAATTAGGGACTAATATGACTAATGATAAGCCTAAGGTTAGAAGCTGGCTAGCTGAAATACTATGTCCTTATGTAGCAAGCTAAATGGTTAACTTTAGTTAGCAAGACAATCAGACAATGCTGGAATTAACATTACAACAAGCTAACGTTAGATGGCTAGAAAGTTTGCTATCTTGCTAATGAAAATTCCATCATGGCTAGCTAACATTAGCCATTTTGCTCGAAGCACAGATTAACTCTATGAAAAAAAGCGGTAGCTGAGGTTAATTGACTCAATTGAGCAAGAAAATAAAAACATAGCTGTAATAATACACATGTATTATTATTTAATTAATTATCAGGGCACAACCCACCCTTTTAAAGTTAGGAGGAAAACTTTATTATATATACCAATTTATAACTATAATTGGATTCAGTCTAAATCTGAGATCGCTCATACATGCTTTTTAGGGATCAGAGCCATGCACAGAATTATCACACTAGCATAGACAGCGTATAACAGATATAATGTTTATTGACTAATACTACTAATAAAATAAAATATGAAATGATGAATATGTACATATGAATGAGGTTTATGGAAATAAGAAAAGAGAAAGGCAATGAGTTTTGGTGAATTGAGCAGCATTCAGAATTAATGGAGACATATGAGCTGGACACTAAACCTAAATTTTAAATAACAACACGGTAATACCAACCAGCATCAACACTGCATATAAACACCAGAGCGTGTCTTACAGTGAGGTGGTGGTTCAGGTTCGAAGTCAGACCATTGCGCGCCTGTGGCACGGATCCTTGGTGGTGTCACTCCTGCACACACCTTATGTTGAGTAGTTTAGTTGAACAGCGGGCTTCTCTAGCTGGCTATCGGTCATGGCTATCGGTTCTTGGGTAACCGAAGACGTTGCGGCCGTTCATTGTACACAGTTGAAATAGGTTTTAGGTGTGTGAGTGTTGCTTCTTGTTGGCTGTTCACTATGATGGCAGGTTGATTCTGGCTGGTATCGCTATCTAAGTAACTGATTAGTTATGAAATTATTTAGCACTGGCCGAAATGTTAAAAACTTCAAAACTTTGGCGACGAATCTATGGTTAGCTTTAGAGATTTGTGGACCAGTTTAGATGATCCAAGAGGAGACAAACAAAACAACAACGTGATAATAAAACAGGTGAACTTCCGGAGGTGAGCAAATTAGCAGATCAAGCTTACCTTAAACAAAACGAAACAAAATGACGGATTCTGCAGAGACTGAGATGCTAGAATGGCTTTGGACTTTGTCAAAGATGACGAGGCTTCAGCTTGTTGACACGACCTGGGCGGGAGGCCTTCTGGCCTTCCCGGCCTACGGAACCTTGGTGGAACCAGGACCTTTTTGGAGCTCTTTTCTGCTTGTCCTTACCAGGTGTTAATGACTGCCTTATGGCCCTGGGTCACTCCGGGGCTCAGCCTGAGTGTTCGAAGAACAAAGCCTTCTCCCTTATCTGTTATGATTGGCTTTGGTGGCTCCAGACAGAGAAGAAGGCCCATATCTCCATCTTCTGTAGTCCTTAAAGTATTAATGTGGATGCACCAGAAGAAAGTCCTTTGGCCTGGAAACGGCTTATCACCTCCACCCAGACATTGAGGGGCCAATTAGATAGTGGTGTAGATTGTGCAATTTAGAAAGGTAAAGAGAGTTATAAACAGTAAGAAAAAAATATAATATCGTTTGCAGGTTCACTACACAGCTGTTTTTGCTCCAAAATGATTGACTTACCTCAAATTGTACATAAGACGCTGCCTTCAGAGTTTCCAGACTCACACATAGGCTCATTAGACTCATTACCTAAATCAGGCTGCTATCCCTTTCCGCATTTCATTTGAGGGCTTTACATATTTAGGTATCAATAGCATGTCCTCTGTTTTGCACGCAAATTTCCCCCCTTTGATTGCAGAAATGAAGGCTGATTTTCAGAGAATAGTCTTCCACATTCATTGGCTGGAAAAGTTCAATGTATAAAAATGAACATCTTACCTAAATTCTTATTTTTTAACCAGTGCCTTCCTGTGTTTCTACTCAAATATTTCTTTAAAAATATCAGTAGGACTAATACTAGTTTTATTTGGTCAGGGAAGATTTATTTTGCAGAAACCTAGGACTGACAGTGGATTAGCACTCCCCAATTTTTCTATTACTATATGGCTGTCAATGCTCAGAAGATTTGCTTTGTAATGTGTGGTTGTAGAGTGGAATTTTTGTCATGCAGTTATACCTCCCTGCCTGCCCTGGTCTTTTTTTGACTCTCATTGTCCCAAGAGCGCTACTCAAATAATCCAGTACTTTTGTCAACGTTGAGAATTTGGGCATAGCTTAGAAGGTTGACTCGATCCCAAGCAGCCTCGCCATTGATTCCTATTTGTAACAATCATCTGTTCCTGCCTTCTTTGACTGACCTTTTTACAATGAGCTAATCTGGGAATTATTAACTATTAATTATTTAACCTCTTAAATGAGGACAAAATTTTTTCTAGCTTTGAAAAACTAAGAGTTAAATTTAAATATCCCCCACATTTTTCACCGTTACTTACAGGTTTGCCACTGTGCCCAAACAGATCCAGCTGGCTTACTGCATGTTTTGGTCATGTAAAAAACTAGACAAGTTCTGGACAGACATTTTTACCACTCTATGTATTTAATTTTCAGTTGGACCCGGACCCCTGTGTGTAATTTTTAGTAAGTCTGAGGATGTTTCAGCATGTGTGGCAGGTGATTGTCAGGCTAAAGCCTTCACGTTATTACTACCCAGATGAAGGATTCTCTTGAGCTGGAAGTCAACCACCCCACCTTCATACCCACTATGGTTAAAGGATGTGATCTTCTTTCTTATTTTGACAAAGATTAAGTTTAGCCTGAAGAGCTCTGTCAAATAATTTATGAGACATCCTTTCATTACCAAGTTGGCAGTTGAGGATACTGGAAGAGAGGAGGGTTAATCTTTTCTTTTTAATTAATTTTAAATTATTTTATTCATTTATCTGTCTTTAATATGTCGTATTTATTAATCTTCCTATTTATTTATTGAATTACTGTTTACTATGTTACTATGTTTATTTATTCATTCATTTATTTTATTGTAAGTGCTTAAGTATTTACTGTCTGTGAATTTATTATACGTTTGGGTGTATAGAAGAAAAAAGAAAAGAAAAAAAAAACATGCTCAAAGCTGTTCCTTACTCTTCTTGTTTTATAAATTTGATTAATTTGAATCACATTAAGATCTGAGTTTAAGATTGGTTTGCATTTGCAAATTTGTCCAGAATGTTGTTTTTTCTTTTTTGATTTTTTTTTACATATTGCTCAAAACAAGGCAACACAGAGTGATGTCTCCAACTACTATTGCTGGGGCATCAGGGTATTTAAGTTACATGGTGACATGACGTGACATGAACACAGTCAGCAATGAGGGGAATATATACCACAAAGAGTATAATGCATCCAAACTCTCTGAGTAAGTAGAACAGTCTTAGTCATTCCCAGTATTTCCATGTTTGGGTCGCATATCTGGTATTTCACTGAGTTCTGCCTGCACCAAAGATTATTTATGTATATGCAGATGCCTCCTCCCTGTGTCTTTTCCAAGTCTGTGTCCCTGTCTGCTAGTACGAGTGTGAACCTAGAAATTTCATAGAGTGATTCGTACATCGTTGGCTGTAACCATCTTTCAGTGAAACATAACAAAGTCACTTAGCGGAATTCATTACAGTACCTGCTGTATGCACTTATAGTGTCAGCTTTGTTGCTTATTGAGCGCAGCTTTGTGAGGACAATTGAAGGGAGCTGTGGGCTATTAGATCTCCGTCATAGCCGGTTCTTAATTCACCATCTCCTTCCGCATTTTGTGCTATGCTTGGTTCTGATCAGCTCCTGAGGGATGGTATCCAGCATCAAAGTGCCAGGGAAAAAGATCTTGTAACTCCAGCAAAGTCTCTTGACTGTAGGAGTGATTTGTTTGTATTAGCTCCACGCACTTGCCCATGCTGTTATCGTTCAGGTGTGCTAGCATTAGCAGTAGTGACAGTGACAGCCAAAGCCAAGATCTACACAGGCCAATAAAGTGGGTTAATTTGATGTACAGAAGAGCCCAGGCTGGTCTAGAGCACAACGTCTGAGGATGCATAATAGAGCCAGAGCAGTCATTACAATGTAATCATGGTCACATCTTAGCACATTGACAAGTGACCTTTCTACACTGTTTTAGTAGAGTAGATATGAAAAGAAATGGCATAACATCTACTTATAGCAGTAGAGGTGTGAAGTTCAAACTCCTTGGAAAAAAAATAAAACAAAAACCGCTTAAGCAAGATCAAGAACCATAAAAACCACAATTCATTAGTCAGGTTCGAAGTACACTGATATGAAGATCAGAGTCTGTATATGTAGACCATGAAAGTGATTGGCTGTGATGGTAAACTGACTGAATTATCAGTATTCAGGTGAAGGTGAATTAGTCATTGATTGTTGTGCTGTGGAATGTTGTCCATGACAGTCATGTTTGCTGGCTATGGTGTGTTCTAGGAAATGGAGTTTTGTCTTGATTCTAGTGATACTGGGACAGACTCCTCCTCTCAATCCAAAGGCACCAGTGCCTTTGTCAATGGCCCCCACCTATTAAACCATTCCTATTTTGGGTTGTTTTACTGTTGCTCCTCTAGTGCACCTGTTGTTCATTGCATTAACACCAAACTACCACCTGCTACTTAATTGACTAGAGAAATATCCCATTGGATCATAATCATATTCATAATCATATATTCTGATTAAGAACTGTTTCTAATAACTAGTAATTATTAAACCTTTGATTAAAAACCCAACATTAACCACTGCCTGTTGTCTAATTATAGACCAATATCAAACCTCCTGTTCATCTCCAAGATCATAGAAAAGGTTGTAGTGCAGCAGTTATGTTCATAGCTGCACAGAAATAACATGTGCCTCGGATCAAGTTTTCTGATCTGACTTTTCTGTTCACAATAAGGCAAAGTTTGGCGTCCACAAGGTTCTGTTTTAGGCAGGTTGTTATTTTCTCTCTATATGCTAGCTCTGGGTAATATAATTCATAAACGTGGTATCAGCTTTCACTGCTATGCTGATGATACACAGTAATATGTGTCACAGAGCAAAATAAGAGGAGTCTGTCTTATTTAAATCTCAGATTACCAGTTGTAGTTTGGTGGCGATGGTGACTTTTCTGTTCATAGCAAGGCAAAGTTTAGGGTTCCACAAAGCTCTGTTTTAAGCGGTTCTTTGTGAAACAAAGAAGTGGCGATGGCCCTGTGGGAAGTGAGCTGGTGTCACGGACGGGCTGAGGGTCACAGCACACCGTGCATCCTTGCCTATAGTATCCTGCTAGCCAACGTCCAGTCACTGGAAAACAAACTTAACGGCCAGAATCAAGTTCCAGAGAGACATTCGGGACTGCAACCTCATCTGCTTCACTGAGACATGGCTGAACCCAGCGGTACCAGACCACGCCATCCAGCCAGCCAACCAACAAGTGGTGCAACAGTGCCAATGTTGGGACCCTCGCCCGCTCATGCACACCCAACATGGAGCTGCTCGCCCTCAAGTTTCATCCCTTCTACCTTCCTCGGGAGCTCACTTCAGTTATAGTCTGCACAGTTTATATTCCTCCACAAGTACAAGGACAAGGACACTGCACTGTGTGAGCTTCATGACGCTCTCACACAGTTCCAGACTCATCACAGGGATGCTGCACTCATTGTGGTTGGAGACTTTAACAACGCCAACCTCAAACGTGTAGCGCAAAACTTCCACCTGCACATCACCTGCCCCACCAGGGGCAACAGGACAATGGATCATAGCTACACACCTCATACGAACAGTTATAAGGCACAAGTGCAGCCACCGTTTGGGAAGTCGGACCATCCTCATGCATCATCCTCATGCCAAAATACAAACAAAGGCAAAAACAGGAAATTCTGGTTAAGAGGGAGGTCATGCAGTGGACAGATTAATCAGTGGCTGCCCTGCAGACTGGGACATGTTCCGGCACAGCTCTGATGACATCAACGTGTTTATGGAAGCGGTTGTGGGATTTGTTGGGAAACTAACTGACAATACAGTTCAAAAGACTATTGTTAAGAGGTTTCCCAACCAGAAGGCGTGGGTGGACTAAACCATCCGTGATGCTCTGAACACTCGCACTGCTGCCTACAACATGGGGCTCATCAGCGGGAACATGGACAAGTACAAGGCTGTGTCCTACGGAGTGCGCAAAGTGGTGAAAGAGGCGAAGTGGCGCTACGGAAAGAGACCAAAGGCGCTTACAGTGTTAATCACACTAACAGTGCTAATGGTGCTGCTGACAGAGGAGAGTGTGTCAGAGATTCGAGTCCCTTTACCATCACAGAGAGATATGTACGGCGAGTGTTCAAGAGGGTGAATACCAGGAAGGCAGCAGGACCCGACGGAATCTGCGGATGAGTCCTAAATGCCTGTGCAGATTCCTCCGGTATTCACAGACATCTTTAATGAACCCACTCCAGTTTGCATACCGACCCAACCGTTCTACAGATGACGCCATCACCCGTCTGCTCCACACAACGCTTTCACACCTGGGCACTGGGAGGGGTAATTATGTTAAAATGCTGTTTGTCGACTACAGCTCAGCATTTAACACTATTATCCCCTCCAAACTGACCACCAAGCTGGAAGATCTGGAACTCCACCCCTCTGCTGTACTCATTGTACACCTCTGACTGCGTGCCCACTTCCAGCTCCACCACCATCATCAAGTTTGCTGACAACACCGTTGTGGTAGGCCTGATCTTAGACAACAATGAGAGGGCCTACCTGGAGAAGATTAGACACGTGGAGAACTGGTGCCAGGACAACAATCTCCACCTCAACGACAGCAAGACAAAGAAGCTAATTGTGGACTGCAGCAGAAAACAGGAGAGGAGCTACCACCCTGTACTCATCAATGGTGCGGCAGTGGAAAGAGTAGAGAGTTCCAAGTACCTTGGAGTTCACATCTCACAGGACCTATCATGGACCTGCCACATCAATGCAGTCACAAAGAAGGCCTGTCAGCGTCTCTACCACCTTAGACGTTTAAGGGAGTTTAGACTGCCCTCCAAGGTGCTGCAGAACTTCTGCTCCTGCACCACTGAAAGCATCCTAATGGGAAACATCACAGCCTGGTTCGGGAACAGCACCCAGCACCAAGCAGGGCAGACAGGCTCTCCAGATTAGCTGACCATATCACCCGGCCTGAGCTTCCTGAACTGCAGACTATCTACAGTAAGCGGTGCTGGATCAGATCCAGGAAGATTGTGAAGGACCTCAGTCACCCCAACAATGGACCCTTCTCTCTGCTACGCTCTGGGAAATGCTTTCGCACCCTTAAGGTGAACACAGAGAGAGTGAGGAGGATGCAGTGAGGTACACTGCAGGTTGTACCGTGTATGACTATGTATGTGACAAATAAAACTTTGAATCTTTGCATCTTTGTACAAATTTGCATAATGCAACTTCCTACATTCCTACAACTTCCTACACTTCAAACATTATCAGCTGCCACATATGTAAGTGCCAAGTGTAAGCAGAGGCAAACAGTGCAGAAGCAAACTGTGCACAATTAAACCAGAGAAAGCAAGAGAGACAGAGTGCAAAAAACTGAAAACAAATGTGTTCAAACTGCTCTCCAGACAACAGTATCAGCCACATCAGTCACTGAAAAGAGAGAGAGAGAGAGAAAGAGAGAGAAGGGGGTAAAATAATGACAATATCAATATTTTTTTGTGTGCTATGTGTGAAATGATTCACTCACCAATCAGAAATGAGAAATGACAATGACTGGACAAGGCCATCTTCCTGAAGTCAGGTGTGTATCAAGTTGTAGCAATCTTCAAACACTGGTCGAGGTGTGCATCTGAAAGTTTGTTTCTTGCTTGGTTTTTTAAACAGTTCATTGCAGAAAAAGAGGATTCACATATATGTGGAGGGGAATATTGTTAGAAGGAGCATGGCAATTGATCTGGTGTTTTTGAATCGATCTAGGTCAACACTGATCCAAAATTCAGGAAAGCCTTTTTCTTGGTGTTGTGCTTTAAGCACATCAGATGTTTTAATTTCTAAGACCTCCATCTGAATCATCGGTTCATCTATAGAAGGCCGCATCTTTTTAGCCTCCGAAGTCCACTGACCATCAGGTGACACAGAGAACGACTGTCTTAGAAAGAGAAGGATGTCACATGACAGTTTACTGCTGTTTTCAAATCGTTTCATGAAGTTTTCTGCCAAATTGGTCACGAAATGCATCACTGCTGGATTCTCCAGCATATCGTTCTTCCCACAGTGCTGCCGCAAACGAGGAAAGTGCAACTTTCTCCCACAAATGTGTCTCTCCAAAAGGCTCAGCATTGCCTGAAATGCTTTAATGGTTCAAGGTTAAGGTGATTCAGATGAGACATTGTCACACAAACAAAAACACACATGCTCCAACACATGGCCTTTGCTAAGCCAGCGAACATCGTTATGTAGCAAAAGTTGGGTGTGCTCCAACAATACTCTGAAAATGTGGTGTTGCAGACTTGAATTTTCTTGAAGAAAATTTAACAGTCTTGTCACCAAATCCAAGATATCTTTCATTTCCTTGTCAAGTTTAGCACACAGCACTGATTGGTGAATAATACAATGCAATGTCTGGATTAACTACGGAAAGCTACTGCTCACCAAGCCCTTGCGATGTCCCACCATACATGGGGTTCCATCAGTAACGACAGCCACGACTATGTTTACATCCAAGCCGGTCTTTGGAAAGAACTGTGTCAGCTCATTAAACAGGATCTCTTCAGTCATGCGCCTAGGCAGAGGTAGCAAAGTAGCTCTTCCCGGAACGTTGTTCTATCAAAAAATCCGTTTAACACAGATAGTTGTTCCTTATTGGTTCGGTCACAAGAAGAGTCTATTAGCAGTGACATGGACTCTGTTTTAATCAGATCACCATTTAGTCTGGATGAACAATCCTCGGCTAAAACTTTCATTCTTCTTGTTGTGGTATTTTTCTCGCCGTGACCTAATACCTCTTCAACCACATCGATTGCACACTTGATATTGTCAGCCTTGCAGAGAGCTAGACTCTGCATGCATATCAGGCATGTTGGCTTAGCATTTGGATGCCCAGGTAAAATAAAACAAAACTGATCCGTCCAGTTGGGTTTAAACTGACGATTTTTACTATCCACTTTACGTTTTTTTGTACTTGCCATGGTGTTGTCACAACTGTCATAATCCTAGATAAGATTTCACTCATTCTTGTCTTGATGACTAGCAGAGAGTAAACCCACTGAAGTGGGGAATTAGCCAGCTGGCCAATGCTTGCTGCATAATATCATAATATCAATATCATGACAATGAAATGTCATGTTTTTATCTTATTTTATTACAAACATCAAACACAGCACTATTATTCAGCATTCATCTGATTATTTTTGCCATATATTTATAGCCAGATTACTACACTGACAAAACGATTTAGTAAATCAAGAGAATGATTTAGTAAATCGAAGGAATAATTTAGTAAATCAAGAGAACGGATTAGTGAATTGAGAGAACTTTTTACATGACTAAATATTTTTTCTACCACTATAGGGGCTACATACTTTCCTGTAATTCAGGAGACTCTCCTTCCATGCTGTTTGTTTGGCGAAGTGGCTTTTCCTCAGTCTATGATTAAAGTTGACCGAGCGGGTTAAGATGATAAATTGAGTTGACTACACCACCCTAGGTACTCACTCCCAGGGAATGCACTACCAAGTAGACTGAATAGGTCACACAGTTTCATTTTTACTATTAATAGACCGAGGCATGTCTCGAATCACAAATACTTGCTTATCTAAAATAAAAAGACAGAAGAAGGGGTTTTACCTCACAAAACCTGTTAGGCTGGGGACCCACCTGTAGGAAGGAGATCTCAGTGCCCAAAGGGTGACTGATACACATACACACAGGTGCTCCACACCCTAGAGAAGGCAAACAATCCATACAAACACACTGTGATATC
>JAOVVF010000025.1:13553687-13567410 GCA_028565595.1 Duopalatinus emarginatus | reverse complement strand
TTTTCCTTGCCACTGTCGCCACCGGCTTCTCATTAGGGATAACATTTCTAATAATTCTATAAATGTATAACTCTTTTCATTATTTTCTGTAAAGCTGTTTTGAGACAATGTTCATTGGTAAAAGCGCTTATACAAATAAAATTTAATTGAATTGAATTGAATTAAGTGAGTTATGAATACTCACTCTGACTGCTGTGTATTGAATTGATCATACTCTCAAAAACGAACATGTTATTAATACAAACAAAAACACTTCTGTAACCAAACATCCTTCTCTATTCCTAACCGAGTAGGTTTTCCATCCCTTACTTTTCAACCTGACTATGGGACAAAGCTGGTCCACACCCTCTAACAGAAAGGTGCATGCCTCTGTACAGGATCAGTTATACCTTCATCTTTTCTGTGTGCCCTTTTGATTGTTAAGGGCATGGGAAAAACTTCAAAGCCAAGAGTTTCAGGGATCCATCTCTCCAGAAAAGCACATCTCTCCTCCTTCAGCCCTCTCCACGAGCCACAACCCTCTCCGTGAGCCCCACCAGGTGTACACCTTTGAGTTTCCAAATTGTCAACTTTTTGTGTGAGTGTCTTTATGGCAGCCTCCTTTTTCTCAGTTTGCTTTCACAGAAATCCTATCCTAATAATCCTAATATTGTCCACATTGGTACTAAAGTGCCTCTCTGCCTCATTCATGTGTGTTTCATGGGCATGCAATTTCTGTTGGACATTTTGAATGGCGGTGTATAATTTGTTAAATCTAGATGTGAAGTCATCTTTCATCGTTTGGATGGCTTGTAGAATCTCGCTCGATGCTAGCTGGTCTTTTGCTGCTGCTAGCCACCACATGGGCTGTTACATCTGTAGATTGTGGCTCTGCAAAAAATTCTGTTTTTCACTGTTTTTTGTACCGAGTGGTTTTGTTGTAGGCATTTTGCCTGTAGTGCAAGCTTGTTCAATTTCAAAACATAATTTTCAAAAGTTTTTTTTTTCAATTAAAAAATTTTAATTACAAAACTAATGGTGGTTAGTGGTCTTTAGTGTGAAATTTTCCTGAATGGTTACGACAGGCTCCGGATTGCATCGACCTCCACCTATATTCAAGTAAGACATGGCTGCTGCACCGGCCCCTAGTGGAGCTAAAAGAGATAACACAACCGTTTTCAGCATCAGCGCCAACTTCCAGTGAACACCACCAGTCCAGCATGCTGAGGCATGTTAGATGAACTACAGGCTCAGTTTCAAGACAAATAAAAGGAGCAGATGTCTTGGAATGAAAACACAAGCACCAAAAAGTCCCTTTCCCAAAAGCAGATAAAAAAAAGATTTAGTGCATTGTTAATGGCTCATACTGAAAACTACTGTAATGCTGTCAGGGAACCCTGTCATCACTCTTCCCTCAGTGCAGTGGCAATTTTCAAGTTGTCTTTAAACAGATCTTTGTGGATGCAACACATGTGTAGCCCAATACTGTCCATGATTATCAGCTGAGATAGTTACAAATAAACGGTGTACACAAACTATTTATAACTTTAATCCATCTTCCTTTTCCACACTGTAAAAGGCTTAGTTTAGTGAGTAAATAAATAAATACAAAACATTCAGGCCGTCATCTTAAATGCCCGTTAGAGTCTTTAATTAAATATTTATTACTAAGGGTTGAGTTGGAGGTGGAGAGACTACTTCTAACGGTTAGATGCAAACAGGTGAGAACGCATTAAACTTTACCTTTCCATGAGCTTGTTCAGTGGACAGCCTGTTCCTGCTTAGTCTGTCATATAATATTGCATGTGTGTCTGTGTGTGTCTGAGAGAAATATAGAGAGAGAGAGAGAGAGAGAGAGAGAGAGAGAGAGAGAGAGAGAGATCAGGTGTAAGGTTTGGAAAAGGTCAACACAAGCAACCACCAACAGATGGTTCATACATTTGTGGGTAAAAATTCGATATTGAGCAGAAATCTCTTCTTAAGACCAAAGAAATCTGACCTCATTATCATGACAACTTTTAAATCTACTCCTGCAAATGCACCAAGCTAAGGTGTTCTAATCCATACTGAACAACAAATAAAAAGCTTCAGTTAAATATTAAAATATGCTGGTAGGATGTGAAAGTAAAAACTATTTTCCCTTCTTTTATATGTTTCTGATGTATTTAATGAACCACATTTTAAATCACCAGAGAGAGAAAAGCATTTAAAAGTACAGTATATGTGTATTTATTTTTGTGTACTGTGACTTGTTTCTGATTGTCATTTGTTTGTCTGTAAAGAAAAACTTACTGCAAAATAATGAAATGAAGTCAACGGGTATTAAAATTATTTCTATGTTCCCCAATAAATTTGTTAGCTTTGGAGTTAAAACTGCATAAATTAAATCATATTCACAGAGAAAAACAACAAAAAATGTCATGGACCGGCTTCCCCAGAGACCAGACCTGAATATTACAGAGGAAGTATGGGATCACCTGGACAGAAAGAAAATAAAAGACAGCATAAATCTTAAGAGGAACTCTGGGAAGTGCTAAAAAAAGCCTGGTATATAATATACCAAAAGATTGCTTAAAAAAACCGTCAGGATCATCTCCCCAAAAGAGGAGGTACTGGCTCTATAATGAAGAATTTATATATCCTTTTATTATATATGCAAAAAAATGTGTTTGTGATTGTGAATTTCTTTCCTCCTAGATATTCTATGATCAGCTGTGAGTGGTATTATTGAAAAGTGGGAGCATTTAAGAACCACCAGCACCTCAGCCATGAACTGGAAGGCAACATAAGTTACAGAACAGGGCTGCTGAGTGCAAAGGAGCATAATATGTAAAGGTCACCAGCTGACTCAATACGTGCATTAACTCCGCTGGCATTAACATCAGACTTCCAAACCTCCTCTGGCTTTAACATCAGCACAAAAACTGTGAGCTGGAAGCTTGGATGGATTTCTATTGTCAAGCAGCTGCATGCACGCATCACCAAACACAATAAAGTAAAGCACACTGCCACTGCACCCTGGAGCTGTGGAGTGACAAATAATGTTTCTCTATTTGGCAGTCTGATGGATGAACCTGGGTTTGGTGAATGCTATGAAAAAATTTACCTGCTTGATTTCGTTGTTTTCAAAGCCTATGGAGAAGGGATATTGCCATTGTGTTGATTATCCGGGCTTTCTTAAATCCAACCTCAAATGGTGTTTAAATGTGATGTGTTGCAGAACACATTTGTGTTCCAATGTTACATCTTATGCATAACCTTCACAGACCATCAAATGGTGGTGGGAATTAATTACTGGGTGGATAATTGGATAATTGGATCATTAAGAATAATGCATAACAATTAAACAGTAATATTTGTTTTGCGAAAGCATATCTGTATACAAGTGACAAAAGCTACATATTATTTTACACTGGTCTATGTGGTGTAAGATTCCTATGACTGCCATGTTCAGAAAAGGACAGTGGGTTCATTCTAACCTAATGTTGTAAGAGAAGTGCCTGGCAATGACAGTGTGTACATATGGAGGTGATGCCTGATATTTTTATGACCTCAGTGCCTCGCTGGTGTGGATTGTGGCAACAGAGTCAGATTCACACCGGCAAACTCTACAGCAGATTCTCTTTCACTATGTGTAATGGAAGCATAATAACTATGATAATGAGCTATCTCTTCTGCCAAAGGGTTGACTAAGGTAAAAGTTGAGTGAGTAGAGGGCCGAGTACACAGGAGGGCAACTGTAGATAATCCAGGGTTCCCCATAGCTGAATATTACCCACACAAACTCTTTAACAAATGCATAAAATCCATTCAGTTTATGCTCGCTTCTCTGTGGTTCATGGCTGTATCGCTTGTATATGTTCAGATCCCATCTGACCCTATCCACTGATTTGTATCATTAGTCACACATATTGATGATTAATCAAAAGTTTTGCTAATGCATGGGTCTATTGTGTGTAATTAACTTCAAAGTGCAAGCTTTTTAACTCACCACCTCTGTTGACCTAAGAGTCATTTGCCCAGCACAATTTGTGTCACTGATCTGTCACTAATGGTGACTCTCTCTCTCTCTCTCTCTCTCTCTCTCTCTCTCTCTCTCTCTCTCTGTGTGTGTGAGAGAGAGAGTTTTTTTTTCTCTTTTCACAGATTCCCTGTCTCCTTTTTGCCAGCTTTTAAACCAGCTTCTAAAATGCACAGACACAAACCTGAAGATGCAGTCATACCGTGCCCACTCATTCAGCCTCTGGTTTTAGGAACACATCTCGCAAGGAATGTGAACCATCCAGCATCCAAAGTGTGGTTTGCCCCATAGATAGATAGTGATAGGCCCTTGCAGATACTTGTAAATATTGTGTATATCAGCTTTACCTGATGTGACTTTTCTGATGCTGCCTTGATTCAGGCTATTGTGGGTAATGTCTACAAGCAATTAGACAGTGTGGTGGTCTAATTTTCACTAAAACCTGGCTTTCAAGCAAAATCCCAGAATGCACTGTCCAGCTACAGACTCACTATATACACTGAGGGGACTGGACTGCAGCTTCTGGTAAGGGTAAAGGGGGAAGTGTGTGTGTGCGTATCAACAACTTATGGTGTGGAGATGTACAGACTGCTCACCAGATTTTACTGCTGAAATGCCATCCCTATTATCTACCAAGGGAATTCCCTGCTGTGTTTTGGCTACTGTTTACATATAACTCAATTCAATTTTATTTGTATAGCACTTACAATAGACACTGTCCCAAAGCAGCTTTATAGAAATAAAGGAACAGGTTATACATTTATAGAAAGTTTATCCCTGATGAGCAAGCCGGTGGAGACAGTGGCAAGGAAAAACTCTCTGAGATGACAAGAGGAAGAAACCTTGAGGGGAATCAGACTCAGAAGGGAACCCATCCTCATTTGGGTGACACAGATAGTGTAATTATAAATAAAAAAGTGCAGGTAGCCAGGGAATTAAACAAAGTCTGTAATCTAATTAATGGTTTCTACATCTGTCCATTATGCTGTTCTATAGACTATCCATGTCGGGTCAAAAAAGACTCCAAGAAGGTACTAGGGGGTCAAAGTGTATCAGGCGGGTTTGGGGAGGAGGAGGAATCAGAAACTGGGGTCACTGGTATCTCCTGGTGACACAGCCATATCTGGTGTAGCTCATCAGAATGGGATGTGCAGAGAGAGGGTAGAGAAATATAAGTTGTGCAGGGAGCAAGCAGAAACTCTGACAGATTAGCTAAGACAGCGCAACTACAAGGGAAAACCAGAAGGTGACACAGACACGAGGGCACCCAGGGACATAAAGCACCCAGCCACGCCACTATCATCAAACTGAGTGAGCGTGTGAGACAGTGTGGTTGTGTTAGAGGAAACCAACCGCATCCAAACATCCCAGTTTACAAAAACACTCTATGACACTGTATGACCCTCCAGCTCTGCACCTTGAACTATGAAAACTATAAAGAATATGCTCGACTAAACAAATATGTTTTCAGCCTAGACTTAAAGACTGAGATTGTGTCTGAGTCCCAAACACTAATTGGAGGGTCATTTCACAGATGTGGGGCTCTATAAGAGAAGGATTTGCCCCCTGCTGTAGCCCTCATAATTCAGGTATCAACAAATAACCTGCACCTTTTGATCAAGGTAGGCATGGCGGATCATAAAAGGTCACTGCTGTAAAGGGAGTAGTAGTATTTTATAGTCGGTGCAAAATTTTCCCAGGAGCCAGTGCAGTGTGAATAAGACTGGGGTGATGTGTTCATATTTTCTGGTTCTAGTAAGGATTCTGGCTCCTGCATTGTGGACTAACTGCAGTTTGTTCATGTACCTAATGAAACAACCAGACAACAAGGTATGACAATAATCCAACCTAGAGTTAACAATGCATAAACACGTTTTTCTGCATCATGTAGTGACATTAAATTTCTTATCTTAGCAATGTTTCTAAGATGGTAGAAGGCTATCCTGGTGATATTATCTACATGAGCTTCAAAAGAAAGACCAGAATCAATAATGACACCAAGGTCTTCAACAGCTGTACATGGGGTAACTGAAAGACTATCCAGAGTTAATAAGGAATCAGAAACTTTCATTCTAGCTGCTTGTGGTCCTAATACTAGTACTTCTGTTTTATCAGAATTTAGTAAAAGAAAGTTGTTCAACGACCACTGTCTAATGTCCTTCACGCATTCCTCAACTTGACTAAACTGGTGTCTTTCATACAGATTTGCTGACACATATAATTGTAGTGATATGAGCAATTTAAATATTATTAATTATTCGGGGCACCGCTTAACTTTTAGTTAAGGAATTAAGAAACCTTATTTAACACCTTACTTCTCTTATCTCTTATCTGAACGGGTCCGTCATAGCGGGTCAAGAAATCTCTTAACAAATGAGAATCACACAACATCCTTGGATTGAATATGAATAAATGTTTATTAATAAAAATGATAAAAATAAAAGTTAATTAAACGTAAAAGAAAATCGATATGTGGATTATTAAGATAACACTGTAAATGGAGATGAAAGGGTTATCAGGTAGATGAGAGATGTTTATGTGTATGGAGGAATGAGTGTCTGAAATAGGTTTAGATTTACCAGATTAATCTAAACAATAACACGGCTTTCCGGCCTTAACTATGGGGTCTTTACAGAAATTTCTGAGGATTTAGGCAAAGGACAACCTATACATAAATTATGGCAAATAAGTATGACTATTCTTAGACTACAAATATTGCTTTACTTATCAACAATAGCGATGGGAATTTACAGAACTCGTGACTCCATGTGAGCTTAACGAAGTGCAGTACCTGCTTGTAGAGCGAGGATCCGAGATCCGAAGTTTTCGCCTGTCTCTGGCAACGAGGTGTGAGGAGCGCTTCTTCGCTGGTAAGACGCCTCTGGCTTGGGTCCAAACTGAACGACGCGTCGCACGCTTCCAGACCAGCTTGTTGAACGCGTCTGGGTTGGGCCGACAACTGGCTGATACGCTTGTAGCGTGTAGGTGGCTCTTGCAGGTCTTTGATGATTCGGTTGAGAAGTGGTCATTCAGAGTTCTCCTGGTAGATTCGAATTGTCTTCTATCGTTAATAAGTAAAGAAGTCTAAGCAACCTTAACGGACCTAAACGCGACTAGCGCGCTACGACTAATCTGATGGAACGGCTTAAAGTTTAAACGACCTGGAGGCTTAGGCTTCGTGGTTCTTCAGAGATGGTTCATCCAGGTGTTCGAGCGAAGAACTTTGTGTGCTCGGGAGGAACCGCTGGCAACGAGCTCTCGCTAGCAAACTCCCTGAGAAGAACTCGCAACCCCAGGTGGGGAGCAAGAACTCTCAAGGAGTCCTGATGAGGACTCTCGACGAGTTCTGCCTTTTTTATCATAAAGTCAGGCCTTATTTATAGGTTATTTATAAGTTTTTAGTACTCTTAAGCCAATAGGGCCTCAGCTTTGCAATCTGAAGGTGGGCCGGAATTGTCCTTTGTCCCAACCATCGTCAATAATAATAAAATTTCATTCGGAATCTGCTAGATCTTGTTAGTAGAAGGGTGGAAAGGGTGTGTGACCCATTTGGTGTGTGCGCGTGTGTGTGTGTGTGTGTGTGTGTGTGTGTGTGTGTGACAGAGAGGATAACCCCCCATGGGGATTCCTCCCAAGAGAGGAGAGGTCAAAGAAACAAGTAAACATTAATACTTTTAAACAGTCCTAAGTATCACAGCTGGCTGTGTGTTTAACATATAAATGTGTACATTTCAAATATAGCTCCAGTCATCTTCTCACAATATGAGTGGTCCGATGTTTCTGAAGGTAACCACAAATACTAAGCTTAAACTAACTATCTTTAGATTAGTTCAACCAACTTTAATAATAAAACAAAGAGGAAGAAAATAACATTCACATAGTGAATGAAAGAACAAACAGACAGAAACAAATTCATAAACATTAATAAAATCATTAGGAGTACTTTGGGGTCATTCCCGTATTATAGGGAATTTTAGTTGATATATGCTGGTAAAGAGTTAGCTTTCCTTAATGTGTGTAATAAAGTCACCCTTCATTCTCATCCCTACAAAGTTCTGTCTGTTAGAGTTTCCCATGTGATGGATGGGATTGTCACATTCCGGAGGGGTCTGTTATCTGTATGCTTGTATTTGGGTAATAAAAGTCATAAAGGGTCATTGTTTTCGGCAAGAAGTTTATGGCCCCTGAGGGAGGTTTGGTATCTGTCCCGCCAGACTGGCGCCGAGCCATCCACTGACCATGAGGGCTGTTCGGTTTTCCTGATCAAACTTTGAAAGAAAGTGATAAACTTTGCATCGGGTCCCGTGGGACCCAGCGGGAACCAATCACAGTGCAGACCTTTAGCCTGCACCTTTACTGTCTCTGTACTGAAGATTCACTTTACTGACATGTGGAAAACCCGGAGTGGACTTTCAGTGATATGTGTTTTCTCCTATTGATGAAGTGGAATGGATTCCTTCGCGAAGCAACAGAAAAAGCGCTGGGTGAACTAATGTTTTATGTTAAATGTGGGGGGGTCCAAATGAAGAATTATGAAATGCGAAGGGGACACGTCCCTCTCAGATTGAACGGTGGCGACGCCTATGCAATCATCATCAACCAAGGCTACCCTATTAGGCTAAGCCTACTTCGTTGTTTAGTTGAACATTAATTTAACGTAGCCTTAGGTTAATTTTGAGGGCATATAACAAAAGAATAAGTTAGGTACTTTGTGAGGTGGCAATAGGGCTAAAGTTACCTCCTCCAGTTTCGGGCAGCCTGCACCGTTACTGCTTACATTGTGACTGACTTGCGTGCGGTGAGTTATTCTAGCCTAAGTAATCCGGTCAGTGGCATTTGTATTCTCTTATCGATCAGGTGGAATGGATTCTTTCGCAAAGTATTAGAAACAGTGCTGGATGAACTAATAATACTTTATATTAAAAGTAGGGGGTCCAAACGAACAATTATGAAATGTGAGGGGGTCTTGTCCCACTCACGTTTAATGGTGGCAATGCCAATGGCTGATACCATGTTTCCAAAATAATATTACCTAGAGGTAGCATATTTAGAGAAAATAGTAATGGTAATAGTAATAGTAATAGCAAACCAAACTTTACCTTACTGTGCATAGAAAATACACGACTTACATCTACAAAATGATAATGGTCACTCAAATGAGACCTAAAAAAAAACGAGAAGGCTGTCCCCTTAACAACTTTTTCTAGTATATGAAGGAGAATAGTGTGTTGAATGGTGTAAAAAGTCAAGCAATACAAGCAGGGAGACACAACCCTGACCAGAGGCTAAAAACACGTCATTCACAACTTTAACCAGCGCTGTGTCTGTGTTATGATGAGGCCTAAAGCCTGAATGACCAATTTTAGAAATGATATTTCTATCCAGGTATGAACATTAAACATTTCTAGGATCCTGGAGATAAAGGATGTTAGATATCGGTCTGTAATTAGACAGCTGGCAGGGGTCAAGGTTAGGTTCTTAACAAGAGGTTTGATAACTGCTAATTCAACTGATTTAGGGACATAGCCACTACCAAGAGAGGAATTTATCATTTTTAAAAGAGGTTCAATTATTTCCGGTAGTATCTGTTTGAGCAAAGTTGTAGGTACAGGATCTAGTATACATGTTGACAATTTTGAAGAAACCAATAAAATTAACTGGAGAGGGTTAAAAGAATCTAATCGGACCTGATGTAATTATACTGACATCTAGTTGGTTTGTTATCAGATCACCCAGGTTTAGATTAATAGTATTAATTGTGTGCCTTAAGTTTTCAACATTATCGTTAAAAAAATAATTAAAGTCATCACTACTACATACTGACAGTGTGGACGCTTCTATAGTGGTCTTCTTTCGAGTTCGTTTTGCTATAGTATTAAATAAGAATCTAGTATTCTATTATTGAGAAGAAACATCTAGCTCTAGCAGCGCTAAAAGTTTTCTATAATTTAGGAGACTCTCCTTTCAAGCTGTTTGGAACACAACCAGGTTAGTTTGATGCCACTTATGCTGTAATTTCAGAGTTGTCAGTTTTAGGGTTAGACCACAGTGCTATTTTTTTCTATGTAATTATTCTTCTTTTAAGTGGGGCTACACTAACAGAAAGTTGACGCTAAGCATTCAGTCCCCTGATCAGGCTCAGTGGGGTCGGATGGTGATTCAATCAAAGCTGATAAATCTGGGAAGTTACTGACAAAACTATCTGCCATAGTTGTGGTAAATGTATGTTTGAGGCTGAATTGATGTGACAAGCATATATTTTGGTTAATACGTATTTTAAACAAGATAAGGTAATGGTCTGAGATAGCATCAGAAATTAATCAGAAATGAAATTAAAACAATTATATCTTTGTCTACAGAAACAACTTGGTTGAGGATAAAATCTGCAAATTCATGAAGAAATTCAGAGTACGGCCCTGGGGGTCTGTAAATAATAAAACTCAAATGAGTTAAAACCCCAGGACCTCGAGCACCACCTCCACGGCAGTGAACTCCACGATGTCATCAGCTCATTAGGGACAGCTCATCCAGTTTTTATTGTTGTCTGCAACATTAACCAGTGCAACTTACCAAATATTATCAACATGTGGACATTCCAACCCAAGACAAGAACACACTCGACCATGTTTAAAGCAATATATGTGGTGAATACAAGGCTGCACCATGCCCCCACTTTGTTCACTCAGACCACATTACTCTCTTTATGTGCCTAGCCTACAGACAGAAACTAAAACTAGCAAACCATCTCATCAAACAGATCAAAGTCGGGGCTCAGCAGAATAGGCTAACTGCACAGTCTTGGAACCCTAGTCCTGTGAGGAATCTTATATGAACCATGCCATTTGGCCAAGAAGCTGCTGTCACTAGTAGGCAAAAATAACAGCACCTGTTGGCCAGTAACAAAGAATCTCTCCCGGTATTACAATCACACTAGGCTTTCAGGTTCCTTTGGGCCTTCCACCTGTTCTGCTAGGCCCTCATCTGAATTACATACCGAATTACACTCTTCTGCTTTCTTTGTGGACCATCCCACTGCTCCTACAGCAAGTCAAGGGTCCAGGACCTGATCTGCCTGCCTATTAACAAGAAGTAAGTGTGGCCTAGGTACATAACAAATAACACATAACTCTCCCCACAGTAGTGGAACCTAACCTTCTGTCAGACTGCCTGCTAAATGTGTTGGATCTATTTTGAGCATGACCATTAACTTCATTGCCCCCAAAAGACATGGTCCTAAAGTCCACTGGCTGAAACTGTTGCCACTGTTGTTTTGTTGTGCTGAGATCTCTGCCAGCCTGGCTGCCTCCTCTGCAGTTGTGGGGTCATGTTCTGTAATCTATATTGTCTGGGCTCACCATCCTTGGGAATTGCTTTAGCATGAGTAGTTCTAATATTTGTTGAAATGTGCATTCTTCGGTCTTGTCCAATTTGGCAAACAGCATTTTAAGTCTTACATACAGTTCCCATGGCATCTCATCAGGATAAATGTCACTAGCCCAGAACCTTTATCTGCAAGTCTCTGCACTGAATATTATATTTCTTTAAAATCACATGCACCCTCAGCCAGCCAGCTATGAAATGGCTAAAGTCTGCCCTTTAAATACTGGAAAACTGGACAAAATATAGGAAACTTGGAATTTCACCAAGTTCTCCATTATCAACTATACGGTTTTAAGTAAAATCTACAATTCCCATATATCTCTGACTCATCTAGATAAAAACGGGTAAGTAAAAATCTCTGGAACAAAACACATTTTAAAAGATGTTTTTACAGTTACAATGCATATACAGTATAATAAACGTTAACCTTTGAAATCATCTACACATCCACTTGGCCAACCTGAATAATGGAAGACAAATACGATTGTTTGTATTTGTTTTAGAGAGTTCCTGAATTGGATTTGTTTGTCCAGCGTTGCAGCAGTCCAGTGGAGTTAAAATAAAAGAGATTTTAAAACCATGTAACCTGCCTATATTTGTCTATTCCCGATATATTGTTTGTAAATGTTAACATAAAACAGACAAGAACTCTTGTAGAAATTAACACTGGGTCTAGCTTGTACTGCAAGTGGGTCAGTCTGTTTGTTATCTTATTTTAGGTGAAACCTATTTCCAAAAAAAAAAAAATTGCATTTCCTTTAATAACTGCAGGCATTTTCCCCATTCTATTCTATTCCTACTCTGTTCTTTATACTTTTAGTATTTCTGGAAAGCAGCTGTTCAATTCAGCTCGATAAATTACTTTAATGGGCTTACTTTAATTATCCTACTTTAAAGTTGTTAGAACATATTTGTTCTGAAAACATGCTAAAAATATGAAATACCATTAATAAAAAAAACATTCACTGTGTTGTCCCTTAATGCATGCTGTTCCTTCATGATCTAAGGAGGCACAAATGTTGTCACATGTCCCACTTCCTGTTTTAATGTGCCAACCAGGGGATGCTGCTATGGGCACTAATTTGGCTGGCAACCAGGAACACATGGCCTTGTTTACAAATCAAAACAAAGCAGGGCCACAACACTGATTCCAAGAGCCTGGCTTTGAGTACACCTCATGCTGAGGTCTCTGTTATGGCTGTGACTATGCATGTTAACAGAGCATTTTGCTAATGAATGCTTATCTCTGATTGCCATTATCACACAGGCCCTGACTATGGTGGTCACATCATATAGTTAGCATCATGCAGGGTGGAGAAGAGGGCATGCTGAAGATGCAGATATAAACAAACAAGCCCTAACTTTATAAAATGTTATGACAAAATGTACCGCTTGCCATTGCTTGCCAAAAATGGGTCCGTTGTCAGAAGAGTAATTGCATTAAAAAAGTGAAACAAATCTCTTTGGGTTACCTGTTTCACTAAGGCTAACATTGGTGATCCTCGATAGCTGGAACCATGAGCCTCTTTATCAAAGCAAAAGGGCCAGATATACAAGCCACTTTATGAAAATCATGATAAATGTCCATGTACCTCAGCATACATTTGCCCTTGTATATGCCTGATCTTACCTACTGTTTTGGATTGTGTGTGCTGGCATTTTATTGCACGTAAAATGGCATGCACCCACACGGTGTAGGGAAAATGCAGTATTCCTACTGTAAATACACTCTTGGCTAGAGATTTCTGAATGAGGCCAGGCAGTATTTTAATTTACTGTGAAAATGGACAATAATGACTTTGCAATTGTCCAGTTTTCTAAATAGAATGCATGGGCAAATTATTTGGGCCACTAAACATCTCATTTGAAAACATTGGCCTTTCGTCCCAAAGGTGGAGTGAGGGCATTAAGCTCAGGTCCGACTTCACCAACCTCTTGCAGTTAAAAGAAATCTTAATACTACAGCATACAAAGAGAACTGTGTGCTTCTAACTTTGTTGTAACAGGGGTCACATATGGGGGACACACAGTATATCAGTCATGTTTCGTCAAAAAATTTTTCCACGCCCCCAAACAAAGGCTAAGAGCCAATCAGAATCGTTCTTTTCTCTGTAAGTTTTCTACACACACACACACACACACACACACACACACACACACACATGTTTGAAGTGATAAAACACCAACCGTTAAAATCCCCTCCAAAGTCTATTCCTTAATCCTAACTTACTTACCAACGCTGTACCGTAATAATAATAATAATAAAATAATACACAGATAGCCTCACACACGCGCACATACATGCGCGCGCACGCATATCACACGTCCCACCCCCAAAGCCCC
>JAOVVF010000025.1:13507693-13546767 GCA_028565595.1 Duopalatinus emarginatus | reverse complement strand
ATTAATAAAACTTATTATCTGTTCAGCACAGGGGCCAGGAGCAATTTTACAGGGGCACTGGCCCCTGTTGGCCCCCGACTAGAACCTCCTATGCTTAAAATAAACTGTTATTTTCACTCTAAAAGTCCAAAGAAGCATATGCACACTAGAAACAAAAACACAACCCATGTATTTTAATGTTTATACTTTAAGTGCCAGAAAAATAAGCCCAGAATCGTTAATAACCATCGAACCTGGCAACCCACCGGTGCTGCAGCTCAGAAAAGCTGTGCGTGAGTACAGTAAAGTGTTTTTAAGTTAGTAACTGTAATGAGACACAATATTGATCTGTAATCGTTTACATTACTCCATTACTGAATAATGTCATCAGATTACTGTACTGTGTACAGTTGCACAGTAACACCTTACACACAACACTGTCTATAAGCCGTTAAAGTAACCAATCATGTTTACTCCTCACACACCTCCTCCTTCTCCTCCTCTCCTCCCGCCTCCCCTGTTTTACAACCATTAGGATTTGCCCTCATCTGCATGAGTGGATTAGAAACACATACATAAGTAAAGCAATAAGACAGACCAATAAATAAATGTAGTTAAAATTAAAGTAATGAATGTGTTTTGAAAGGAAGTGAGTGGACGTAAAAAGAATTAAGTGACAGAAATACTCCGGTAAAATACAGAGACCTAAAAAAACTACTTAAGTACAGTAACGAAGTACATGTATTTCGTTACTTACCAGTGGTGGACAGTAGTAGTTTTAGTAGTTTTAGTGGACTTTAGTAGTTTTTTTTGTGTATCTGTACTTTACTGGAGTATTTTTATTTTGGGGGACTTTTACTTTAACTTCACTACATTTAAAAGTCAAATATCTTACTTTTTACTCCACTACATTATGAAAAATCTGTTGTTATTTTTGTCTTATGCACGCATTAAAATTTCAAAATGAAAGCAGCGCTTTCTAAACTAACACTAAATCACACCAATCACGTTACAGCGCGCACTTTGTTAACAGTGGGTTGGGCTATACATAGTTAGCCTATCAGTGCAGCAGCCAACAGGAGAGAAAATAGAAGAAAATTCAAACTTGTCACAGCACCCCTGGCCCTATTAAAGTGACTTTTTTTTTAAATACACAAGATGAAACAGTACTATGGCGTCAAAATAGGATCAAAAGTTTTGCGCACCAAAAAACAAAATCTGCACATTCTCAATTACAAAATCTCATTTATGGGTTACAGATTTTAGTTTCTGGTGCGCAAAACTTTAGAGCCGGTAATGGATTTTGCTGGTGCGCGGATTACCTTTTTTGCTGCGCAAAACTTTTGGACCTATTTTCACGCTTGGGCCGGATCTAGACAGCTATTTGCTGTTAAAGTTAAGCCCCGCCCACCATGCCATTCTACACACCCCTGCTTCATCAGCGAGAGCGTAAGGTAAGATGTGTGTTTGTTTTCCCAGCTTAGCTATTTTTAACGATTATATTTTTTAGTGTTAACTTCCCACATTACCGTTAACTAAATAAGTTTGGCGCACTCTCGCTGATGAAGCGGGGGTGTGTAGAACAGCCTGGGTGGGCGGGGCTTAATTTAAGTGAAAAAGTCACGGGGTTTTGTAAAGGAAGATAAACAGTCTTCTCATGTTAAAATTTGGGACGATGCTTTCAGCACTTCTCTAAACTGACACTTTGTTCTTATAACTTTGACTTTGTACTCCATATAGTATGATTTTTTTTCTCGAAATATTGAATTTATTTCGAAATATTATCTCTGCTGAAAATCAAATGAATTAATGAATGAATGGATCGATGGATGGATGGATGGATGGATGGATGCTTGGATAGATGGACAATTTATGTATTTTAGTCCTCTTTGAATAATCATGAATGCAGTTTTATTTAACGTATCATTAAATAAGAGTTAACCAACTTTCACTGTCAGTGTTGCTGTCATAGGAGATCTGTTATATGTGAATGAGACTTTGGGGAGTTAGAAATTAATAGAAATAACAGCAGTATGCAGCTCACAGATTTCTCCAAACTGCCTTCCCAAAGCTTCCTAGTGACCACAAGGTTGTGTGTTGAACAAAAGGCCTTCCAAAAAGCTGCCCTTGAGTAGGTTTATTGCTAAGCATGAATACCTGTCTGCCTCACTTGTTCACCTTGGAAGACAGTGTCTGTGAATATGCATAGGCTAGAATGATTAATTTACATGAAAATTTGAACAGACATGGGTGCAGGTCAAAATACACGAGTCAGTCCAAAACAAGAATGTGATCATTAAGTCTTTTTAGCAGCTACATCCAGGCTAAGCAAAAGCAAAGACAATTTTCTGTTTCTTTTATGTTAACTCAATGTTTCTGGCATTGAAATAAAAGAAATGTAAATCACTGACTCTGTGAAAAAAATGAACAGTTATTTTCAAAAGGCTCTGTTTTTATTTTGCACTTTGTAATGTGTAATATGTTTGGATAATATTCTACATAACCCATAATTTTCTTTGTACAAGCTTTGCTAAGCAATGATCACCAGGCTGCCACTGAGAAAGACTTGTGATCTTATCTGCTCCATCTGCTCTTATCTGTATTACAATTTATTTCGTGCTCTGACCCTAGCTTAATAACAAGCTGGGATGTGTTTTGCGCCAACGTATTTGTGACAAATAAAAGTTTACTCCTAAATGTAGGTATAGTTTGCCACACTGCATGTATATTTACCCACACTTACCAGAGCCATAAGGCTTTTCTAGACTTGAAGGTGTTGTAAGTTCTGATAGTGTTAGTTTATTCAAACAGAATTATGTGTCTTTTAGTGGTTGTCTATAATAACAAGTGGATAACATTTTGGCTAATGTCAATAAAATTCTAAGTAAAACAAATCAACCGATTCTTCAGTCAGCCTACTTAGATTGTTTGCAGCCAGGTTATGCACATTTAACCAAAGAGTCTACACACATACATAGCATCACAATATTTGAGTTCCCTATAAATGAATTCTTAAGCCTGTTATGTTGCTTTGCAATCAAAGCTTATTGCCAATGTGCTACATTATTTGGCAGCATAATTGTTTGCAAATATTGTTACTAAAGCAAATATAAATAGTATCAAACACTGGATTTTATAATATTGTTTTTGTCACCTTCTAATAAAAATGATAAAACAAGTCACAACTGCCCTTTGCTATCATGGTGATCAGTGGAATTTGTGAAAAGTGTAAGAAAGGAATAGATGCCACCTCATTATTTTAATTTTAAAACACAACCATTTATATTTGAGTTACACCTTCTGAACCAGTAATATTTACATAATCACAATTAGAAAAAAGTGAGCCCAATTGTGCCAACGCTGATCCTCAATGGTGCAAGATACAGTTTATTCAGTTTTTTACTGCTCAAAAATGATTGCTATGTTAGCACTGGCGCACCTTACTTAAATCACAAAACTGGCAAATTTATACCTCAGATAAGACTGCCATCTTCTGGTGTGTCTATGGTAGTTTTCAAATAATTCTGACACTTGTTAACTTACCGATCTGTATGAAGTACTACAGAGTGGCAACACTTCATTTGTGTATGTTATCACTATACTTAAGGTAACATGACATAAATCACAGATCACTGCAGTGTTAAGGTGCAAATCTATGTGACAAGTGGTATCACGTCCCTCTGTTGGGTTTGCTGATGTATGAAACAATGAAAGAAGAATTTGGTTTGTCATGCTATTTGGTACAGGGTTTAATGTGCCATGAAAAAGTGTCCTGATATCTTTTATTTTTGCATAATTTTATAGCACTTTTCACAGTGGACATTGTCCCAAATCAGCTTTACAGAAATATAAAATCCAAATGTTAAATTTACATAAATTTTATCCCTGATGAGCAGGTTGGAGATAATGATGCCAAGAAATAAAAACCTCAAGATAAACTATACTTTGACATAGATAGTGCCATTGTAAATAACCCTTTGCTGTATACAAAACAAGTGTAAACGTGTAGCCAGAAAATTCTTTACAGTTGTAACATGAAGTCTGATGTTTGTTGAATCTTGTCAACTGTTTGCTGATAGACACTTGACTGATGGAGAGTAAAACTGTACAATACTAGTTTTCTTGTGATGACTGTTTATATCAGTCACACTCCAAAGCCAAATTCATGGTTTCTAGGCAGTCATGTGAATTCATCCTCAGCAGCAGTGAGTGATGTCTCCAAGCAGGCAGTGCATCAGAGTGAATGAGGCAGGTCCAGAAAGCAAAAGAATTGGGACCACTAGCACTGGTACATTTAATTTTTTCAGGTCTTCAAATGAATTACTTACGACAAAGATAGCCTGAACAAACATGCTATGCAACACCAGGTAATAAGTCTGTAATATCTTTCTTATTTAGTCAACCAAACAATTATCTTTTATTAAATAATTGGGTTCAGTTAGACTAGGCATACCAATGCATGATAACTGCCAACCCTATGGACTCTAAACTTTGCTTAAATAAAACCTTTCCAGTAAAACAGTCCAAAAGGTCCAAACAAAAAGCACACTGTCCTATGATCAAAAGACATTCCAGAAGAGAAACAAAGAAATTGAACTATATCTGTTTATAAAATGTTACAGAGCTTGTTACTAAGGCTCCTTTCCTGACAGTATTCCCAAATTCAGAAAACTTTGAGCACTGGTACATTTTCCCAGAAATGGTCAGCCTATGAAAAAAATAGACCACTCTGATGACTCATCCAGGAAATCACCAGATGAACTTCTAGTAAAGTGCTGGCTAAGGTCAGGATTTATGATTCCACCATTAGAAAGATACTGTTATGTTAAAAATTGGTATGGGAGAAATGCAAAAATCCACAGCTAACTAAGAGGACCATTAAGATTTTATCAGATTTGCACCCATAAACCTTGAATTCTGCCCTCTACTATAAAATGCTGAAATGTGTGGTCCTCAGTCTGTGATCTGTAGCAAGTGATTATGCAGCAAGACAGCAATCCAAAGCCAAAAGCAAGTCTACCCCTGAACAGCTCAAATAAGCAAAATTAAGAATCCACAGTGGTCAAGTTATGGATTAAACCAATGTATTATTTTGTACAATAATATAATCTTTTGTGTAAATGAACAGGTACATAGTTGTATTAAATGAAAATGTCATACTTATTATAACAAAACACTGGCAATGGGATACAAAATGGGATACAAAATGTCAAAATTGGGATACAAAATGTCCAATAATTGCAATGTTGGACAATGGCTGTCATTTTTTTTTCTTTATGGTTACTTTCAATTACAGTCCTTGTTGTTGAGAGCTGATTATCACTACTTTCACAGGTACAAATGGAGGCACTTTGGAACAATCAATATTCACTGACTGAATAAATCTGAGGTGTGTACAAAAGGAGAGAGTCAAATCATATATATTGTAACTGTGGCTGCTGAACAGGTGGCACAATTACCGACAATTCAGTGTATTTGTTTTTAACTTTTCTTGATCCAAAAATCTACAGAAATGTTGCCTTGATCCACTGGGGATCCAACAAGTGAGCTAATAAGTGTTGGAACAATAAATTACAGTAGAGACTCCCAAGTTTTGAAATGAAATAGAAGTAAACAAGCACACTTGAAAGACAATATTTGAATGTATGGCCCCTTCTGGTACCATGCATTTATGCTACTGAACACAAGGTGGCACAAATAAGCCAAAACAAAAAGAAAATAAATCTGTCTGTTCTGCTAGTTGATTCAAAGTTTACATGCAGCAGCTCTAGAACATTTCCATGTGAACTGCAAAAGTACGAGGTTCTTTATTTATAATGCCACAAGTGAAATATAGAATCATTAATATGACTGTACTGGTGTCTATCCCACCTTTTTGCACATTCCCACTCCCACAGTCCCTCATGCAGCCCTTGCCTTGTCTCTTAGGAGCTTAGTCTGCTCTGACAAACAAAATTCCCATTTTTATTTTATGGGATAATCAGCCCACCTGTTTTAGGTACTTCAAACTCCAAATGTGTAATGCACTCATTTGTTCGTGGACTACATTGGAAGCTGTTTTCAGAGACCATAATCATTCTTTTCTGATCTTATAAATGGAGGAGGGGGAGACAGGCAGTGATATGGATTTGATATATTTTTTTGACACATGGAGTGGAGGAGGGGGTACATATGACAGAGTTCCAGCTGTTGTTATAAAGCTGAAGCCTTAGCAAGAGCAACAGCTGCAAAAAGGTCAAGAAAGTGTTTCACATTGTGAAACAGTTGCTTCGCACTGGGCATGTCAATGTTATCTTAATAACGGTTGCCTCATGGGCTGTTATTGGTGAGCTATGTTTAAGGAGACAGTAACAAGAATTATAGTAACTATCAAGGTATTTACCTTAATACAAAAACAAACAAACAGAAAATGTCATTAAAAAGAAGTAGCCTCACATTTAGCTTTTATATTAAATGAACACATTCACGTGAAATCCAATGAAAGTTCCCAATGTACAATTCAAGTCTGTTTGTGTGTGTGTGTGTGTGTGTGTATTAGTATACTGATGTCTACAGTACTAAAAACTTCTAAAGCAAATTTGCCTTCAAAAAGAATTAAATGTGTATTTTTTGTGTTTTAATTATATAATTTATTATTACATGTTTCTTTTTTTATCTGAACGGCAACATTCCTGACCAGGTATGAGTGGAGTGGTCCAATGACACAACATCATTTGTTTTGTTTTTTACTTTTTTATATTTCTGTTTCATTTCCAAGAATTTTTATGTAGTTCCAGTTTATTATTAGTTGAGTTTATTAACAGAGACGCATACCTCAGTAATTAGTTTATATAAGTAAAAAAGGGATCTAGGTTGACTTAGGACCCATCTCCCTTCTCAAATTAATTTAATCTGCCATTTTTGTGGTTTTGCTTATGCTCCTCTGTTTTTGTTTTCCCCTTTTCATACTTCTTCTTTCTCCCCTGTCCTCAGTCAACTCCTCACCCAAGCTAATTCTTTTCCCTCCCACTCTTTCTTACTGACCCAATATTTTGAGGCAGGAGCGGGCTGTTGCACACATTCATGGCTACCTTCTGTCCGATTGCACTGGCCTGATGATGCTTTATATCAAGGCCCTCCTTCTTTTAGTCAAATGCATTTGGACAGTGTGTAATCCATAAATTGTTTTCTTCTGGAACTAAAAGCAAAGTTACTCACTGACTAAACTAAGATGAGCAGTACTTAGATTTGCAATGTGTAGCATTTATCAGTGAGGTTGTGAGTTGCATTCATCTAAAAACTCCATCATCCCTCTCTTTCCAAGTATGTAGTTTAAACTCTTCGTACTGTCTTCTTTATTGTGGTAGCGTTTTATGCTCTCCAATTGTATCAGAAAAAAGGAGCGAAGATTTTGGATTATTGATCAGATGATCAGATTAGAACATAATTTCAGATCATTTGTAGCAACAGATTCTGTTTTTCTTGCTTTATTATTTGTCATATCCGTTTTCTTACAAATCCTACCTTTTATTTAGCAATTGGTTAAAAGTATCTATTTTTCAGACTAGGGTTGGCTGGGTGGCATTAGAGTACAATTGGTATCTAAATGCAGTGCAGATGGCATATTTTTCTGGGTGCAGATAGAGAATGTTTCTGGCATAAAAAAAAATGCTTTGCAATATCTGTGATTTGTCTGATATTGTTTATTTAAGTGTTTAAAAAATAACGATAAATTCTAGTTTTGGCACATATTTATAAAAATTTCCCTTGTACTATTTAAATGTTGTATAACACTAACACGGGGAAAAGGGTTACTAGTGTTGGTAACATCCATGGCCACAGTCTAGCTAAAGCTATCAAACAACATATTGCATTTTGAGTGGTAGGCTGAATAACTTGGTAGCCAGCGCCTGTAATTACTGATTCTTCATCTTTCTCTATGTTCTCCAGGCAAGCTACTACTTTAACGCAAAAGCACAGCAAAGTCAATTCTGGGCTACCAGAGACAAACATGGTAGCACAGTATGGCAGCTTCTGCAGAAGAGTATCCCATGTATATACACTGTATGGGCAAAAGTATTAGAACACGTTACATGTACACTTACAGGATCTCATCCTATTTCAAATCCTTAGACATTAATATGGAGTTGATCTCTGCTTTGCAGCTATAAGACCTTCCACTCCTCTCGGATAGCTTTCTATATAATTTAAGTGTGTCTTTGGAATTTTTACCCATTCATCTTTTGTCGGGTCAGACCTTGATTTGTCAGGTCAGACACTGATGTTGTACAAGAGGACCTGACTTGCAGTCTCCAAGTGTTGGAGGGGGTTAAGGTCAAGACTCTGTGTTGGCCAGTCAAGTTCTTTTACATCAAACTTAACCATCCATTCCTTTATGGACTTTGCTTTGTGCATAGGGGTACAGTCATGCTGGAACAGAAAAGGCCCTTACCCAAAATTACCCACAAAGTAGGAAACATGAAATTTTCCAGAATGAATTAATAGCATTAATATTTAATATTGTGCTTGCTAATGAAAGGTCTGCCTGCAGCTGCTTAGCTATGAAAATCCATGCTATAAAGCTTCGCAGTTTTTGTATTTGTATGTTTTAATATATTACATGACCATGGACATAAGGTCCATACATCATGCATACATTAATTTACAATTTAATTAGGCTGGTCCACATACCACCATATTTTTAAGAAGTGGAAGAAAACTGGAGAACCTGAAGGACATGGTGACATGGGGAGAGTGCAAAACTCCATGCAAAAGAAATCTCTGCTTAGCAGGAAACAGGGACAATGAAGATGATAAATGCTGGCGACACTCACTCATTCTTTAGCCACTGATGCTCCAGTTGTAAAAAAAAAAAGGCCCATCAGCTCCAGGCTGCCGTCAAAGGTGCTGTAGAACTTCTACTCATGCACCACTGAGAGCATCCTCACGGGAAACACAGCCTGGTTCGGGAATAGCACCAAGAAGACAGACAGGCCCTCCAGAGTGTGATACGATCAGCTGAATGTATCACCTGGAACAAGCTACCTGACCTGCAAACCATCTACAGTGCTGGATCAGAGCCAGTAATCATAAAGGACGTCAGCCATCCCAACAATGGATTCTTCTCTCTGTTGCATTCAATGGGGACAGGGACTAGATCATAAACCACACATAGACTCAGGCCACCATCCTCTCACTCACACTAAACAGTTACAGCTTCACTGGCAACAAGATTGCTATGGACATATGCATTGGTTGCACAATACCACTGCATACATTGCACACAAAGGCACATTCTATATTTTTCTAATTATTTTCTAATTAGTCTGTAGAAAATAAGAAAATTAAGATGTGTATATAGATGTGTATATATTCTATTCCTATTTTATTTATTCTACAATAATGTATGTGGACAGACGGTGAAAAGCAACTCAGAGTAGGTTGTACCATGTACCGTGACAAATAAAACTGAAATTTTACAGCTAAATACATCTGACAGGGATTCACCCACTGAACTCTTTTCAGCTTTTGTATTTTGAATGGAGGTTCTTATTTTAGGACAACTAAGTTCACAGTATGTTCATTCAAGGAGTGATGACATGAGAAATTAGCATAAAGCAGATAGATGTGGCCACAGTTATGTTGGTCTGGAATCTGTCCCCATAAAACGGGTCCAGGTCCTTCAAAAACATTCTGATTATAAATGATATATGAGCCTTGCTTGTGTTTTGAAGATGTCACAAAGACTCCACTGAGCCACAGCTACATTCAAACATTACTAGACTACACATTTAAATACCCAGTGACTCCATTTGACAGTAATGTTTCAGATCTTTTGAACGCTGGTGTCTATTAGACTGAAAACAGACAGTAAAGAAAAGATCATCCAGAAAGGCTGGCTGTGCAGGAGCTGTCTGTCCCAAGACCTCAGCAAATTTCCACTGGTCCTTGATTACAACCATAATGAAGCTCAGTGAACAGCACTTTTTCTTGAATGTTTGCTATAATCTGTTCTGTGTGAGCTTGCAATGTAATGTGTTAAATTTATTTTTGGTTTTTAAAAGTACTTGTAGTAACATCCGTCTATTCACAGTATCTTCTCTCATATCTATCTACTATTTTATTACACCCCTACTGAAGAGTGTGCAAACCTGGTATCTTTTAACTAACAAAAGCATCTTGTGCATTAAAGAATCACTAAATGATTATTTTCTTCGCATTGTGAATCACCTGGGATGGCAGTGTTACTAAATATCTATTAGACATAAATTATCTTTATTAGACAACTATCTGCTGTGTAGTACATATTTTCTTTGGCTGTTTTTATAAACATGTAGGACAGCTATAACAGTGATAGCTATATTTCATAGCTATATCTTTGCACCAAAATACTAATACTTTAAAAATAAATAAGTAAGTAAGTAAATAAAAGCTAAAATTTAACAAGCAATACTCTATTGTGTTTATTGTAATACTACCTTGCTCTTTTTCGCCTTTTGATTACTAGAGAATACTGATACACTCAAATAGATGTGCCTAGTTTATTTACAACAAAATATTCATACACAATATGAATACAGAATATGACAAAATGGCATTGTTAAACCTACTGAATACATCACAGAGCAAAGTGCAATAAATGCAGAATGCTGATTCAAGAATTTCAATTTGACTCACCACATTATTATTATCTCAACAAATGTGTGTTTTTTAAACAATGGAAATGGAAATAATAGTAAACTTGAAGTAAACTTTAGGCCCAATTTTAAATAAAGACAATGTGATTATAGGTCAGACATTTTGTTTTTAATTTAATTTGTTATTTTTTTATTATAGCAATTTTTTCTGTGTTTGTCTTGTTTTCTGTATGTTGCTCCTGTTTTTACACTCTTTAGATGACTAATCCTTGTAATGCATGGCAAGAATCATACGTACTGTTTTTACAATTATAATTATAATGTCAATGAGTACTAATCAATGAGTACAAGTACTAATTGGATTCCCATTGTTGAAATGTGCATACAGAGGAGATGTTTGAAATGTCCATACATGAAGTGGGTGTAAATACCTAAAATAATCACAGAGCAGCAAAATATCAAAAATTCTGGGAGGATAAGACACTTGATCCTTTTTTGACATCTTAATCCTAATAATCTTAATTATACACAAAAAAATAATTGTTAAAATTAAAATCTTATATGACAAAGGTTCTGATTTCCCTAGCTGGGCAGCTAAGGTCCTTTCTGTGTGGACCATCCTATGTTCCACCAGCAAGTGCTGAGATTTTTGATTGTTTGATTGACAGGAAATCTGGGAGCTGCAATAAAGGGCTGTGTTTCTGTACAGTGTGAGCTTCAGATGTGCTTAAGCATCCATCGCCTATAAAAAAGAATTCTTCTCTTCTCCTCTCCTCTAATCCTTCAATTCATTTGCTCCTCTTCCTCAACTTATCTCACTAACCTTTCTCTTCTACCATTCTTTGCCTCCCTTCTTCTCCACAAGCGTCCCCCACAGTGACTAAACTTACACGTCTCTTTTCTGTAGTCTTTCTGTTGTGCCAGTAAGCCTCCTATTGTTCAACTCACTGACAATAGATTTACTTACATAATACAACACCCATATAGAAGCATGGACTGGGGACTGTGGAGTCCATCCAAACTCCCTGAAACAGGCCAAAACCACTTGGGAGAACAAACTCTCTTTTCCTCTCTCCACCTGTCCCTCTCTTCCTCCTCTCTGATCATTGTCATACATAGAAGATATCGAGTGCGGGGGTAGGAGCATATGTTGTTGATCAAACAGATATCACTGATTCACTTTGTTTCCGATAAATAAAAAAGTGGTTGAATAGTTTTTGGTGTACATTGCACAGAAAAAAAATCAACCATTATTTCATTATTTGGACCTCTTTGATATACAGTACTCATGAGGGACATACCACCAGAGTGTAGATGAAATTGGTCACAATAGTGTAATTGTTTTCCATGCCGAGTTGTGTGTAGCCTCACAGTAGTAGAGATAGCTGACAGGCTTTGGTGCTCCAGCAGGGCTCTCGAATTGCTATGCCAACATGCACCAATGTTCAGAACTCCGGTCATGCTGTCCCTGCTTTTCGCTGCCAAACAACAACTTGGGCACTAAAAGAGTAAAGAAAGCAAAAAAAAGAAAAAAAATCTCTACCTCACTTTTGCTGACCCAATATCTCACCCTCTAGTTCTCTCTCACTTTTTTTCTACTTCTGCCCTTACCCTTGTGGTCTATCTCTTTCTCCACCTCCGTCCTGCAAGAGTTATGAGAACGCTCCATGAATGTTCCGCCCACACGTGACATTCCAGGGGTGACAGAAACCCACACACTGATGGCGACTGCTGAGAAACAATGCCTGAAAGTGGACTAAATCACAAAACGCTGAACATCTGAACCAATACTCAGTGTTGTCACTTTTCTCAGAGTATGAATGTTTGTTTGTTTTTTATGATCTTATGATCATATAGGCAAATGGGGTAATGATAAAGCATGAGAACTTGCTTCTGACACAGCTGAAAAATAGGACACATAACATAACCATGTTATGGATGTTTCTTCTCAGGACACTTGAAGATGATGCTACCTAATTGTTTACTCATTTTTGAAATCTCATTAATCAATTCATGTTATGATCTCTGCAGGACAAAATAACTATGACCCCAAATAGTTACATGCAAATGAGATATAACTGGATTGAATCTAGTGCAATGGACATTATATTAGCTTTTTTGTCCACCTACACACAAAGAGCAACTTTATGCTGTTGTTTGTCCTGATCACAATCAAAGTATACAGCCAGGTCAAGTCCTCCCCAATAATTTAACCCTGTTAACTCAATACCATATGTCAAAAGGCAATGGATAGTGACACATACTGTATATAATATGTTTTAAAAGATATTAAAATTTAAGACATTTCGGTTAAGGCAAATTGATATATGGAATTCATAACAGTTATAATTATAACCAGATATTTCATAATTGAATTTAAAAAGAGAGAAAGATGAAGATAATTGTGTATTGCATCATGAATGTTCAGGGCATCTGAATAAATGCACTTTTTAGAGGATGTACCTGTAGGAGTGCAAAGGAGAAAATAAAATAGCTACAAGAGGTGGAGATAATGGTGTAAAAAATAAAGGGCATTCCATTTTTTCCACTTCCTATTAAAATAATAATAAGTGAATTGGCTACTCTAAATTGCCCCAGGTGGAAAGTAGTATATTTATTTACAGTCTTTGGCCATTGCTGCTGAGACAAGATCTGCTGAAGATCCACCATAATCCTGAACAAGATAAAATGGTCCCTGAAGATGGGCCCTTGAAACAAATGGCAAGCCAAACATGTTGCTAGTTTAACTTCATATTTGCAAACCATCCACTTGTGGCAATTCACTTGGTTTGGAGCATGATGTTAATAATTAATCTTTATTTGTATAATTGGTTATTTCATAAGCAATGCTCTTGATTTCTTAATTTTACTAATGGGCCAGTTATATTAATAATTATTGGCATATTAAAATAGGATAGATATACAAATAACTATTTGTAACATTAAATAATTTCTCATTAAGCGTAACAAAAGCTGCTTGCTCTTGAGCAAAGCATTGAATCTGGTTTGCATGTACATAAATGATGAATGGCTGGTCAAACTTAGCGGAACAAATGGGCAAGAGTTTGGAAGTTAGAATTGTGTTCCAGAGAGTGCATGCTGGTACACTTAGTTCCTCTTATTCAAGAACTGGGCACAAGTTGAGGAAGTCACTGTCTGGGCTGCTGTTTGCTTTGGCCTTACCTTCCAGCAACTGCTGGTAAAAATCTAGGGCCTGTTAACTGTGTTTCAACTTGAAATTCAACTTAAAGTGTTAAATGCATACATATGCCTCCAATGTAAGACAAAAATACAAATGTGAACAAATAATGTGTGTGTGTGTGTGTGTGTGTGTGTGTGTGTGTGTGTGTGTGTGTGTGTGTGTGTGTGTAAAATAGAGAAAGCAGAGACATTAACATGGCAGTATGGCAATATAATCTAGAAAACATTGTCAATCTTGCAAAAATACCATGATGACGTGGCATTAGCAGACTCAGACACTCATACACTAATTGTAACTAATTAAATTTTTCTCTTACAGTATTCATCACCAATATTTTTGAAATCCATCTTTAGGAGTGTTTGTTCTGTATCTGTACTAACGACATTTCACACCATGCACACCATTGCTTACTCTTCTCCTTTATACACACATTACTTGAGATGCATGCAAAAGCATTGGTGGTTTCTTTTACCCTAATAGATTGTCATTTTAATTTTGTAATGCATAAAAATAATTTATTATCTAAACCATTTTTCCTACTACTGGGTTGCAGCAGATCCTTAAGTCTATCCTACTGATCACTGGAAGGAAGGCAGGGAAACACAAAGGGCAGATACATAGGGGCATCTTAGTTTCTCCAACTCACCTGACTATATGTCTTTGTACTGTGCGAGAAAACCCTTATGGAGAGAACAAGCAAATTTCACAAAAAAAGGGCCCTGCCTGTCCAACGATGAATCAAAAGCAGGTCCTTCTTGCTGTGAGGTGACAGTGCTACCCAAAGCATTATCATGGAAGTAAAACTTTATACATGCATTTTTTTTACAAACCATTGTTTAAGGCCAAGACTGTATTTAGAAATTACCTTGTATGTAAATCATTAATATATCACATTATGTACTGAGGTGTACTCATTGTGGAAAAGGGTGATATCTTGTACTGACTTACCTGACTAAAGAGGGATTGACATACCCCTTAAACCAGCTTTACTGCTACTTAACAGTAAAAACAGTAAAATAAAAATATGCTTGCAGGATTAAATGCAACAAAAAATATATACTGCCCTGCATATACTGCACAGTAAGAAATGGTTATTGTATTTTCATGACATCGCTATGATGGAGCTTTCGTCTGCTAGAATACACAATGCAAGAATGTGTACTATTTGGTTATGGGGAGCCTTAGCCAACAATATTAAAGAACTAAGTGAATAAAATATGTGAAATCCTAAAACATAGAGCTATGGAATATACATACTGTAATGCTTGCTAGAACTATGTAACAGACCCTTCATATTACTGCTCTCATTATTCCAGAAATACATTTGTTTACATAAAGTTATGTTGTTAATAAGTACCTATCTAGACATGTATCTGGATATATATGCATGTGTAATACTAATGGTGTTTAATGTATGTGATATATATATTTGTTTTAAATCTATGTTTTTATTTGTTTTATATATATATATTTGTTTTATATATATATATTTGTTTTATATATATATATATATATATATATAATATTATTTTATAATAATATATAATAATATTTTTGCTTTCCTTCACAGGCACATGTAAGCCTATGTTCTTTCCTGTATCACCAATAAAAGGGCTGTAATTATGAATATTTTGTTTATGAACAAATATTAGTATTTTGGCTATCACTGAACTTTTGAGGCCAGATATAATACTAGCTGGCGTATTGGGAAAGCTTACTTCAGTTTTAGTTATAGAGTAGGAGCTCATGAAAGGCCAAGCAGCCACCATTTCTTACTGAAACTAGACCCAAGCACTCTGAAGGGCCTTGTTTCAATGAATTTGATTCACGTCTGGTCCTTCTCAAGAGTTCCTCCTCGAGCTATTTGGCAAACAATGAGATGTGAGAAGAAGAGCTTGAAGAAGAAAAAACAGCAAGTCGTTCTCCAACCAACCACACGCCCACATGCCATCTGCTCTCCAAATCTCTGTTTTATTATTATCATTATTGTTGTCACAGTTACACGTTTATGTTTTACATCTTCTTTGTCATCTTCATCATTGTTGCTGTTGTGTTTTTCTAACTTTGGCATGAAACAGTGCAGCTGGGAGAAAAAATTATATTCCTATGTATATCTAATCATCTAATCATCCATTCACAAGCGTCCTAATGACTTGTCAGTTGTGCCACTCTTGCATTTTCTGTCCAATTAATTCTTTTCTTCCTTGCCGGATAAAGGCAGACAATAGGGTCTCTACACACAAACACACACACACACACACACACACACACACACACACACACACACACACACACACACACAATAAATCATTAAAATTCAGCAACAGCTCTCTCTTCATCACTTTAGGAATGGCTGCTTTGCATGCATGCCAGGGCCCAGCTTGAAATTCTAACCAGCAGAAAAGAGTGCTGGACAATTCTGTTTCTTCCCTTACTTTAGCTGCATATGAACTTTAAGATCAATACATAATGTAACACTGGGTAAAAAACATTTACCACAATCAAAAGATGAAACTTCAGGTGTGTGCATAATTATTACTGTTTATTTAAATATTTAAATATTTTTTACAGAATGATACTTAAATATTACAGAAGCATGTATCTTCCTAACAAAAGAGAAACTATTCAACTATCTATAAACTCACTAATTAAACTAAATTTAGGACTTTAATGCATGGGATAATTTACCATGCATTAAGAGCAGATAAACATTTGCCCATTAATCGCACGTTAAATCATTAACGCCGTACTACAGGAAAGTGGTGCCACATTGAAGCGAGTTTAAAAAATAAGATTTGTATATATAAATATGCAAATTAATTTGTATAGGCCTATTAGGCCTATTAAGTATCTAAATTAAGCCCAAAAAATAACATGGTGTGTAATCTAAAGTTATATTTGCTTATTGGTTTACAAAGAAAAAAAATCTAAGCATGCACAAAATTGGGTCAATGTCAGTGTATACATGTCAAAATATATGAAGTTCTTTTACAGTCAAATTTTACATCGAGCCATAGTTTGCAGTTTATTAGCTCACAGAAATAATGAGGTGTAGCGTGCATGTGTTGGTTTTAATGCAAATGCAATATTAAAAAAAAAAAGCTAAATCTTTACGGGTCTTAGATTAACCATTAAGAATAAAACATGGCATAAATAGTGCATACTGATTAAATATTTCGCATGAGCAAAATTTAGGGAGTCATGTTTCAGAAAAAAGGTTTATTGTTTTTTTTCACAGATAGGGCCTGCAATTAAGGTTAGCGTTGTTAACACAGAAAATAAAATCAGAGCCAACTTTGCAAAAATAACAATAGTAAAAAACAAAAGAACACTGTTTGGCTTTTCACAGCCAGAACAAATCAACATGTTTAGGAAATATTACAATATGATTCTCAAATGTAAACCAGCAAACTTTTCTGATACTACAGATTAAAAACAAATGACAAGAAAGAGGGATGAATATGTTAATTCAATAAAAGATTCAACATGAAAGTCAATCAACATACTTACACGATAAAATATATATATGGCAACTCTGTAGTGTTTTAAATGTCAAAACATCTAATATAACGAGATGCTTCTTTCTAACGTGCTTGGATGTTTTGCTTACCCATGGGAATAAAATATCAGCAATTTTTTCTTTTTTTGTATGTAATTTCCAAGGGTTTGGATTTTGAATGAAAAATAGTTTTTAACAAACTGCATAGAGTTATTTTGTCTTCTACACGCCTATAAGTGTACCCTGGGTACCTGTTGAACCACATGGTAATATACTGGCCACTCTTGCCTTATCTGTTGCTTCATTTAATGCATATGGAATGAAGTGTGTGTGTGAGTATGTGTGTTTTATGGTGGTGGGTGGCTGCTGTACGTAGCATGCTGTAAAGCATTTCCAGGAATGCTATTTCTTTGCTACAATAAAACAAATAATCAGTTGTAGAATAGCACAAAATTCTACACATATCTCCCAACCTCTTACAACCCCCAAAAAGGATTTATACAAATATACAACTTAAACACAAAGCATGACAGAACAATTAACATAAATAGATATGGAATATCTCTAACCAAAAAAGAAAAAACATGTTTTCATTAGAATTAATGATTGGTGACCAAGAGAACTTTTATAGTTGACTCTTTCTTGTGGAGTATATTTTTAAAATAATTGGTCCCAGTGCATGTGTGTGTATCTGTTTTCTCCATCTGCTTCTTAAACGGATTTGGCATACTCACATGCTTCTCTCCTACACAAATCAGTGGCATATACTCAGTCATTAAAAAAATACTATTCCAAGAGTAGGCCTATATGTGGGTAATAAAGAGAAACAGTGACAGGTGGTCCTCACAGAGGATTTCTACTTGCTTTACTAGCACTATCAGGCTATGCACTGTCTATGGAGTTTGTCTGGGGTTGGCAATTTCAGCAGGCACTTTTTCTTCTTCTGCTACCCTTGAATGACCAAACATACCCCGTATTGTCTTGGCTACTGCTATTCCGTCAGAAGTGCTCACACAGTACAGACACTACACTACCTTATCAAGGCCTCGAAAGAGTGGTATAAATTGGTTGCTCCCAGTTTGCAGTGGGGCTGTGGGAAGGTGGAATAGACAAGCTATTAAGAATGGTGCCTCCATAGGGTCTCCGTGATGAGTGGAAGTAGGGGTACTGGTAAAGGCTGGAGGCATACCCGGAATATGGACTGTAGTAACCTGGGCTTTGCAGGTCTGTATAGTCACATGGAGAGCTTGGGAAAGGAGCTGCTGATGTAGTGCAACTCTGAGCACCATAGGAGCCATAGTCAGAGTGAGAGGGTGAGCTGTGAGAGGGCTCACTGTAATGACTCGGGCTCAACTGCTCTGTTTTGATGTGTGGTCTGTGCTGACCCATGTCACTGGATCCAGAGGAAGAGGCAGATGTGGAAGAGGAACAGAGGGCTGCTTTACGGCTCCAGGCAGTTCCACTGGCCCCAGAATGGCTGTATGCAGCATAAGCACCAGGGTTAGATTCCGAAACCATAGAGGAGGCTACCGAGTGCCCATTGACAGGAAGGTACTGATCAAACTCATGTACATCAAAGGCTTCCATGTTGCTCATTACGTCCGTACTGAGCTCGGATATATCTACATTGCTGAAGTCTATGTTTTGACGCCCAGTGTCTAGGAGCCGCCGACCTTCATTCTTCATGTCTTGCTTTCCACCATGACCATGGTGATGGTCAGTTTTAGGGGTTGTTGGTGGTGTTGGTGGTCCATGCGTCTGACCTGTGAAATGTGTGAGTGACAAATGTTGAATTTGTACCAAAATAACAGCTGGTGTCCAAAGTCTTTTATTCTATTACATTCCAGTATTACAGTATAACCATCACCCACCTGGATGATCTGGGTGATCACCTAATCCTGCCAGGCCACCCATGCCCGGCTCAGCTTTGTACATGTGATGGCTTAGCTCGGCACCAGAGTCGGAGTCACTCTGCCCTGGCTTCACACTCTTCCTACGCCTCGGCTGGTACTTATAGTCAGGGTGATCCTTCTTGTGCTGCACCCTCAGTCTCTCAGCCTCTTCTACAAAGGGCCGCTTTTCATTCTCTGATAACAAGCTAGAGTAAGGAAAAGAGTTTAAATACATGACATTCTAAAAGCATTTTCTTGGGCATCTTTGTCAAATGTGTAAATTTAAACATGGCAAATGACACCATATAAGCTATTTAAATAGGCTATGGAAATCTTTATTATTAAGGACCACTTCTAATCCAAACTGTGTCTGATTAAATCTAGTATAATTCAGAAGAAATTTTATTTACCTTGGATGTATTGGTATATGCCTATGTATGTCTATGAGAAAGAAATCTATTTCTTTTTGCCATTGAAAATGGCAACTAAGAATTGTAGAAATAAGTAGAAAATAATTATTTAATCCAGCTTTCAGCTTCATTTGTGTATTTATTTAAAAAAATAATAATAAAATGCAGAGTAAAATCTTAAAGTAAACTAAAATATAAAAGATTTAAAAATAAATTAATAAATGAATTAATAACAGCAACAAAACAAAACGAAGAAGAAGAAGAAGAAGAAGAAGAAGAAAAAAAAAAACTCACCGCCACAGTTTGCCCAGGGTTTTGCTGAGCTCGGCGTTATGAAGGTGAGGGTACTGATCGGCCAGTTTTCTGCGCGCCGCCTGCGCCCACACCATAAACGCGTTCATGGGCCTCTTCACGTGCGGCTTGTTCTTGAGAGTGCCGTTGCCTCGTGCAGGCATCGGCACCAGAGACCAGTCGTAGCCTTTAAGTACCTGGGAAACAGCATCCCGGATACATGCAGGGAACCGGTCATCTTCGTCTTCGTCCAGTTTTTTGCTAGACGAGTGGTGCAATCCGTGGCTGTCTGATTCAGCTGGTGAAGAGGGCGCGTCCGAATCCGATTCGTCCTGAGAAACTGAGCTGGAGGTACCTGTCGGACTGCATGGGGCGTCCGCCATAGACTTGTCGCGCTCCTCCGTCATTTCTGGGTGCCTTTTGTCAAAATCCTTGATATGGGTGAAATCTTACGCGTAACCCTTTAGGCGTGAATGGTGCCGATGGTTTAATGCGCTGTTGGAAACTCAGATCTCGTTGTGCAACTCAGTGACAGTCGCTAAAAAGACTTTTGCACCAAGTTGTAGCGTGTCACGCCTCTTCTTACCCCTCATTGGTGGACTACACTGTCATACTATGTTCTTACTGGCGGAGGATTATTCGCAGTCAAATATAATAAAGCCTAATACTCTCACCGGGAAAATACTTTGGTTGATGTATACATTAATAACTAAACTGTTCCAGTTTCTGGGGTTGTTTTGTACAGGCTGTGGATGACATTAATGAATATACCTGTATAATAATTCTGTATAGTCTATATAGTCTACATAAACTCCTTAATTACGGGCCTATTCACAGTTTTATTTAAACATATTAAAGCAAAGTTGTTTTTTATGGACAATTACCATCCCAACTGTTTGTAGCCTTTGTTATGAACAAACTTTCTTCCTGTGTGCCTACTGATCTCTTATGTGTTCTGCTATGATCTCATACATCCATGATAATTGTATAAGGGTCTGTCTACAGGCTTCTAAAGCAGTTTGTTAAAATTATTTATTAAAATAAAAAAAAATGTATTTATTTTCTGCTACTGTTGTATTTATATATTATGTTGAATTTGCATCTACAATAAACAAATATGACTATCCTGTAATTAATAGCATGCATCTTTGCATTTATGTTGCCTTTTATCTATTTATTTATGTCTTATAAAAGTTAATACAGCTTATGTGAGTTGTATAGGTTTCTTTTTGAAGGATAAAACTTCTACACCAAATTGCATTGTGTGAAAAGTACATTTAAACAAGCATAAAGAAAAAAATGCTGTCTTTCAAGTGGCATTTAAGTATTGTAGGTGCAGATAAGTTCATAACTAAATCAAGAATTTCTGCAAATAATAACAGTTACATACACTGAGGAAGTCAGAAGAGGTGGGTTGTTAACTACCCACGGGTAGTTATTTTAATTGCAAATAAAATGCAAATTTGGTCTAGTGTTCTCATTAAGATCACTGCACTAATTTCAGCCAGCAGGCACTCACAAACCGAAATGCTGTGAATTTGCTTTGAAGTCTATAGGAATTATACAGGTGTGTCCAGCAACTGAATAAAAATCCAGCAAGCCCTACTGATCATTTCACCTGCTATTATGTATGTAGCAACCATTAATGGTGTCAGTCCCAACACAGTAGACTACTTTTATTTTTAGTGGAAAAAAATGCCATGAGATCCACATTTCTGGCCGCATTTAAGACTATATAGAGGATGAGCAGTATAGGAAATAAAAATAGATTCAGACAGATGATAGCCTTTCTGTGGACCCAGCACTGTATTCATTTGAATGTAAACAAATAAGGCAGAGTTATGTCAATGTTTTAGGGAAGGTTTATAAGAATACTGCTGCTGTAATAAAAACAAAGGCCACTGTCCACCATTTATATCATGGAGGAATAATAGATAATTAAAACTTAAAGGTCTCTTTGTTATTTCCTTCAGTAGGTTCCTGGATTAAAAAGGAAGTCCACTTCTAACACCAGTTTATTTGTCAAAGGCTGTAAATAGAAGGGAAATATAGACACACATTTCACTATAAAAGAATCGAACCTACATGCTAAGCACAGAGTATGAGAGAGACACATGACGATAGAGCTGAGATTGAATCAATGCCTTTTTGTTAGTGTGCCTTTGTATTCATGTATTGCCCTGTATGTTTCACTTGTTAGAGATGTTGGAAGATTGTTTAATGCTTGCAGTAGGTGGCTGGAATTGCAGTGCAGACAGAGACCTGGAGATTATCTTTACATCGTGGATTCTTCACATTCTTTAAATGAATTGCCCAATGGAAAATTGTAAGCTCTGATGTATTTCTGTGAGGTAAGTGATTATTTTGCTTTGTAAAATTGTGCATATTGCAAATAGAACATTTTTAATTGCATACAGATAAAAAAATCTGACAAAAACAGCTGAAGCAATGGTATTCCTATTTTAATCCTTTTATGTTTTTATAATATATGTTTTAATGTATGGTCGGCAGTTTCTGAATGCTTGCTTTCAGATCATTTAGATTTTGTTTGTGTTAGCCTATATTTTGGGGGGTTATTCATGCAAGTTAAAAAGGGGGTCAACTTAAGTTATTTGTTGCACCAAAAATTCCTATTCAGTTCACTGATATTTTTTCTTGACTGAATTTGGGTCTTAGTAGCGTTTATCCTATCTTGGTCAGAATGCCAAAAATATAACTGCTGTATCTCACATTTAGCCTAAATTTGTAATTATAGTTACATTTTAACTGTAGTGACAAGGCATCATTTGATACCAAAGTCACACTAACAGATGTGGTCTGAAAGGAATGCAAAAGGGACAGAGGCATCTGGAATAGAAGGGATGATCGAGAAGTATCTTGCTCGGCAAAAAATTAGAGGGCAGCTTAGTTTCAGATCACAATTAACGGTAGAAAAGAGGCAAGGCAGAAGCATAACATTGAACGACAGCTGGTTTCACTTGCCGCCAAGTGGTGGGATCGGCTGGTGGTTTCGGTGGGCTCTGGTGTCAGAAGAGGGGAAAGGCAGGAAAAGAACAGCGGTAAAATGAATCCAGCACTTGACCTTCACTGCTCTGTGTTGTGGAGAGTCCACTGCGCCCCATGTTCTGAGAGAGAAAGAGGGAGTGGAACACACACACATACATGCACACACACACACACACACACACACACACACACATACAAACACACAGGGAGAGAGAGAGGGAGAGAGAGAGAGAGAGAGAGAGAGAGAGAGAGAGAGAGAGAGAGAGAGAGAGAGACACACATGAACTCAGAATGTCCCACTGTGGGACGGAAGGTTTTAATTTCAGCTTTTGTGATTGCTCAAAGGGGGGGATCTGGTTAGAGACAGACCAAGCAAAGCATGTTATAGCTTGGGTCTCCCAGACTGTGGTCAGATTTAACCCTATGAGTGCATAACACTCTCCAGAATAAATAATGCAACTCCTAGACTGAATTACAAAATTGTCTACAGGAAGCTCTCATGCCTTTTTTCACCACTGTTATAAAATGAGTTTGTCATGACCCACTAAACATAAGTACACTCAATCAGTAAATGCTTCTTTGATTCTTCTATTTCTGAGCATGTGGTGTGGACTCACAATACTTCTTATAGCATCTAAGTGATACAAGCTTATAAATACATTATGATTTTTTTTTATTTGTGGTTTTTCTTTTCTTTCTTTTTTTTTTTTTTTTTTTTTACTTATTTCTCATTTAATACTATGTTTCTGTTGCACTGCTATGTTACTGGAGCCTTTGGCATTCAGGTTTTAAACACAAGGATGTGAACTCTCCCTTCCCTTGTCATTTTGCCCTTTTGTTAACCCAGGCTGCTAGAGACACAGCCAAACCACACACTAAACAAGCTCATACAGCTACTGAGCCACAACACAGCTCTGTGAAATTGGGAGAAAATTAAGTCTCTCTGTCTTTTGCTTTGCCTGTTCGCTCTCTCTCTCTCTGTCTCTCTCTCTCTGTCTCTCTCTCTCTCTCTCTCTCTCTCTCTCTCTCCGTCTCTCTTTGTCTCTCTCTCTCTCCCCATCACTAAACTGTTCTCCTGTGAAGTTGGGCAACTTTATGCAAATAACTTATGTACTTATGTTAACCATATTTTTCCCTCTTTTATAACAATCCTGTTGGATCCTGAAAAGATAAAACAACTAAAAAAGGAGTTGGAACAACCCACTGCCTCCTTTTCCTGGAGTAAACAGATGTTGTCTTCTGTGACAGGAGCTTGGTGGATGTATTTTTGACAATGCACCTAAGGACCTGTCGATCTTTAAACAAGCTAGCTATCTTTGGTTCTAATCCCGCCCCACCCCCCAAGCAGATTTGGCAAATTAGGCCATCCCACTGACTCATGACCCTAATTTTCTTTTCCCTAATTTTATTCTATAAAAACATTTTGATGAGGGGGTTCACTATGCCAACTGAAGGTTTTATTTCAATTTATTAGTAGGCTCATAGAGCCGTGAGTGGTGCAGGCAGAGGGTAGGGAAACAATTAATACAAACCATGTAGAGTAAATTAGCCTGAAAACATTTTTTTCAATACTATGAGAAAAACATTTCAAATAATTCCCGGTGGGTTGGAAAAAAAGGAGCTCTGCAGTAAACTAATTCTGATTAAATCATGATTCTTTTAAATCATGTCCACTGCATGACCCTATATATATATATGTATCTAAGTGTATCTGTACATCCGTATGTCCATTTAAAATTTGTTCCAACAAGTATCGAAATAATAGTCCTGCCTTTTAAACAAATGTGTTCCTGTTCATTTTCATAACATATTTATTTTATTTTATTTTGTTTTATTTTATTTTATTTGTTTGTTTGTAAATTAGATGAAAGAAAATCTCTGGTTTGATTTCCGCCTGGATGGCCAGGGTCATTTCTGTGTGGTTTTCCTCTGGGAGCTCCAGATTCCTCCCACAGTCAAAAGACATGCAAGTCAGGCAAATTATAAGTACCAAATTGCACCTGTGTGTGCATGTGTTTCTCTGCATGTCTGCCCTGCGATGGACTGGTAAGCACCCCAAGTTGTTTCGCTGCCTTTTGCTCAATAAGTGATAGTGTCAGCACCCCACTGCGACCAAGTACTGGGATAAATGGATTAAATAGCAATTTCTAGAGAAATCACTGATGAGGAAGACTCTCCTCAGTGACAATGCCCCACATCTGGACAGCAATATAAATACCAAAGGAGCATCAAGTTTCTAATAGGTTGTGTTTTCTATGAACCCTAATTTATGGAACTAGCAGTGATAGAACTAGTTATTATTTATAGAAAACAAAAAATTATGTTGTGCATATGTAGACAAAACTGATATTCTGAGAAGACGTTTGTTTAGTTAAAAAAGGTAGGCAAGGTGTGTAATTTTGCCAGATTAACATGGAGAAAAAGACAGATATGACCAGCCGAGATGGAAATAAAATCATAAAGTCATAAAGCAGCATCTATACAATCAAAATTAACCCAAAACCCAAAATCCCACCTAGATGGCACTTTAGTCTACTTCTTTACTCAGCATACATGCCTCTAGTTAAGAGAATTATAATCTAAACTAGGGCCACTTATGAAAATAATGCATGACTGTTTATGTTATAAATCCATACTGCAAAAAGCAAATAGAATTACATTTGTGGCACTCTTGGTTACATAATTCATAATGGAATCCTATTCATTCCCACTTGCAAATTCATTTTATCTTCCAATAGAATAAATATATTCTGAATGCAGGCTGAAACACTTAAAGTAAGCTGTATAAAAAAATCACCACACTTCTTTTGAGACTTCTTTTTGCATGTGGGTTACTAGTGTTTACGAATGATATTTAATCACTCATGAAGCCACAAATAATATTAAGGATAGTTAACTGTATACTTAAACTGAGAATCCTGAACAAAACGGAGCAAAACCTTGGTGATTACTTGTCCACCAATTAGCTACAGTGATATACTGTAAATATATATTTATTTGCAAATTTATTATTATTTGTTTGCTACACCCAGTATCTGTCTGCTTTAGACAGTGGAAGTGAATTGTGTCATTTGTTGCAGGGTGGGTTATTGTGCTCTTGACTCTACTTCACTTTTTCAAACCGTTGTCTGTGAGATGGCTACAGTAGTCTGACTCCATGCAAATGTGAAGTGACAACAGACATCGGTATCTGTTTGTTTTGTGTGGTTGTAAATTTACACATTCACATTTGCATGATTTACTTTTTTCTGACAGTTTTTCCTTTGATGTTATTTTTTAATAGATAGGGTGTGTTCAAAGACTCCTGGTATTTATACTTTGTGTGTCATCACCTGGACACCAGTCTCCATCCTCTACCAGATATAACAACCAGGGAAAGAGGGGTCATAGAGCACCCTTCCTGCACCATAAAAAAACTAGGGAAATAAAGGATCAAAAATGTTTTGTTACATAATGGTGATATAGACTGTTTTGCTGACCTATATGTTCTGTCATTTATGAGTTCTTTGCTTTTTATGTTAAAAGCTTATTGTGGCCCTATTTTATGTGCTGAACCCCTCCCCATCTTCACTTATGAAACAGTTTATATCCATTAATGTTACTGACCTGTTGCCAATTAACTTTTGTTAAGTGTTAACTTTGTGAGATGTTCCACCAGGTATAAACACCTCTCAGTTTCAACATCTTATATGTTGTCTTTGTACTTTTAAAATTATTTTATTTTATTGAAAACTGAATTTTATTATTTGAGAACATAAACACTACAATTTTTCAGCGTGACTATGGCTTTATTATATGCCTTCCTTAAGACATTGCTTCTTCTGGGTCGTTTAACCATGTTGTGTGTAAATGTGTATAAAGTGTAACAGTGTACTGATTTTAAACCCTATTGCTAGACATAGTGAGTTCTTCAGGTCAGCATGCAATGTGTAGAGGATCGAAATTTCATACCAGTAGAAGTGGTCAAATCAGACACCCACTATTTCCCCAGTATACCTCACAATAACAGTTCATGTCTTTGCGTTTTGTGTGTTTTTGGTGTGTGTGTGTGTGTGTGTGTGTGTGTTCATTTACTTTTTTAAACTGTTTCACCAAACAATGTCAGCACCTCAAAACAATTATTAACTGATTAAAATGGGATGATAACATGTTTACAAAATCTATAGGATTATAGGATTATGGATATTTTTTGTAGCAGAAGGGCTATGGTAAGGTTTGTTTTTTAGCCATTTATTTTACTGCTAATCCACTTCTATCAGCTGATTTAAAAGTACATGTTGCTAGTTATGTAGCAACTGCTGCCTCCAGTGCCCTCTAATGACAACCCTTGAGACAAGTTAGGACAACTTTTATATCCTCCATAAATCTTGCACACGAAATACACATGCACTATTGTCTGCATACCCCATTTACTTTTAAAATGCCACTGCTGTTTTGTGTGATGTTTATTACATGATATTATTTCTGTCACATTAATTTCTTCTGTATTTGCTACTACTTTAGTATTTTTAACAGAACATTCTTGTGTCTTTTTTTTCTTCTGCATTAATCAACTATGTTTATGCATATAAACATAGTCAAACGATTTGTCCACAGTATGATAATAATAGATAAGGACTTACAGATCCTTATTACACTTATGCTTAGAACATATTACACATCTGGACATATCAGAATGTGTTTGAACACTAAAAAGGCAGACCAAATTCTTAATGAAAGCCACTTCCCTAATTGCCTCCTCCACTGCTCAAACACACCCAACACATATATGTTCATTGGTTCAGTTCCCACTCACTAGTTCTAGATGCTCTAAATTTTTAGCCAAATGGGCCTTTTAACGCCAAATCAGCCAGATTAAAAATGTACCAGCTCTCCTGTGTCATGGACAATGCACAAAATCCTGTATCTACCACATTTGTAAAATTTTGGTTTGCATGTTCCGAGATGACACAGAGCTTAAATATTTGACTTCTGCATGTAAAATGAGGGCTGTACTCCGGTGCGCTTCACCTTATTTTCTACATCATCACTGTACACGAACAGCTTATTTATATTGTTTATCACCAGATATCTTTTTAGTCCAAATACAAAAAAAGAAATTTTGTTCACAGAAAAAAAGATGCCAATTTAGAAACATGAAATGCCATGTTTCTTTCTATCTCTCTCCCCGTTGCAGCTCTTGTCGCAGTTGTGTGCGTTTGCCTCAGGGAGATCACAAAGAAGAGCTTTGTGAGAGGATGCAGCTGCCGAAATCCGACTAGATCCAGCTGAAGAGAGAAGGGAGCAGGTGGGTCAATGGTGTGACCCCTCTGTTCCCAGAATATCAGGCTGCAGCCCTATCCTTCAACACACACACACACACACGCACAGAGAGAGAGAGAGAGAGAGAGAGAGAGAGAGAGAGAGAGAGAGAGAGAGACTTTTCTTCTGTGAGTGTAAACAATATACAGCAACAAAAACACACAAAAAAAATATAATGTTCCAAGAAAATATAAACCACTCAACATACACTGCATATGCCATGAGACCTGGTGCTTCAGCATGCAAATATATAAAACAGCCTAAGTGTTTATCCTGACTTTTTTTAACTATTACTTCTATTCTCTGCCTGAAACAAACAGTGTATAATTTTTTTATGATTTTTATGATGACATTACATACACCAGCAAACCAGTGAACTGAGGGATAAGGCATTGTTTGTGGTGGAATTGGACAGAAAGATAAATCCTGTCCGGTCTTAGAGGTAAAGATGTTAACAGGTCACAGAGAGCTGCCAGATAGGGTGATTTTCTGAATGGCTGGTGGGACTTTAAAATGACCCCTTTTGCCAGCTTTGCAAGAGGAACAGAATTTAAGAAAAGCAGAGAATAAAGAGAGGAACTCATTTGGCCCTATGTTCTTACTTTTTTTTAAGAGTATGGAAAGCACAATCTTAAGTTTTCAGATCTCTCATCAAATTTTCTATAGGATTACAATCCATGCTTTAACTCAAATGATCCAACACTTAACATAATAATTTCAGGGGAAAAAAATCTGTCTACAGTCTTGAGGTTTCATCTAGCCACAATTCACCATGCATCTGAGCAGGTCAAACTTCAACACTAAAATAGTACAATATTTGATAATATATTCACCCACTCAGTATTTTTATACAGTCTGGAGAGGTCTTAGTGCTGGGTATTTACACTTATAGGGGAAAGTTTTGTGGACATCTGACCATTACACCCATAAGTAGACATCCCCCAAACTCTTCCCACAATGTTAGCATCACACTAGGGTGTCTTGGTATGCTGTCCCTTCATTGGAACTAAGGGGCCTAAACCTGTTCTAGCATGACGGTTCCTGTTTGCACAAAGCAACCCCATAAAAACATGATTTTTCAAGGTTTACCAACTGACAAGTAGATGTTAACCTTGATAAACCTGGAGAAAGTATATGCTACCAGTGTAGAAGCAGCACAAACGTCTTTGAGTGGCATGTTTTTAAATAATACCAGGAAGGAATGCTCTATAGACTGGTGGTTGGTTGGTGTGGTACAGTGGTAACATCATTGGGTTCCATGTGAGAGACCTGGGTTTGATTAGCCAGTCTGTGCTACACCAATAAGGGTCATTGGGCAAGACTCCTAACACTACGTTGGCCTACCTGTAATACCAATAACCTTGTAAGTTGCTCTGGATAAGAGCGTCTGCCAAATGCCATAAATGTAAATGTCTTTAAGTAATACCAGGAAGGAATGCTCTATAGACTCACCTTCTTTGATTTCTGCAAGGTCAGTGGTCTGTTCAAAATGTTGGATTTAGGATTTAGCAAAAGGTCACCCAGCATCTGGTCTGGCTAAAACAAATAAGACAAGCTTATTGCTAGAGCATGCAGAGCCCCACATGATTGGTAGTAAAACATTTTCAGAGATACCCTTTTTAGTTTTGATATCCTGCATAGGCTCATACAATAATGCTCAGACTCCCACAGTAAGGTGGTGAATAATCCAATATAACTAATGAGGGAAAATCCAAGATAACTAATGAGGGAAAGTAACTTGAAGTTAACTGAGGCCATGGGGATCTGTAAAATTCAACACAAAATGCTTGTACTGTGTGAAAATCCATTCATCATGATAAAGAGGAAGAAGAGTCTATGCCCAGCTTTAAAGGACAGGATGCCCTGACTACTTTCACAAGCTGCTAAGTGCTACACACAATATTTGTGGTCCTACATGTGTCGAAATTTTAAAATAAAAATGGAAAGATATTTGACAGCAGTATTTTTGCAAATATTGCATCATATATTACTATGTTATTTTACTGAAAAGATTTTGCCATGCATGTATATCTTAAATGTGTCCATATGGTTCTTACCACTCATAGATATTAAAGGGGTGAAACAGAACTATATTGACTGTAAAATTCAATAAATCTCTTTACAGTAGAATTGCAACAATAGCTGCAATGGATTCACAGTGCAGCTCTCTCCTCCCTTCTTTCACTCTTTTCATTTGCCAGGGTGTGTTTAGTGTGCAAAGAGAACAGAGCTCTCTGTCATCACATTATGGCTGACCAGAGTGCCCTACCAGGCATGTCCCCAGTGGCCCAGGTCTGAAAGGCTCTAGTGTCCTCACACACTTAGTATTCCTCCAGGGAGCAGCAGGCCACATCCTTATCACTACTGCTAACACATTCATGGTTCCCTACTAATAAAGCCAGCCTCTATCAAAGCAAAAAGTTCATGCAGCCTTTTCCCACTTGTCCTCATCCCCTAACTCAGTGGTGCTTGAACATTTTTACTTAAAGCTCCCCCTTGTAGATAGAAAGTGTTATTGTACTACAACAGAAACCTGATAGAAAGTATTTGCAATTATACTTTCTTAACAAAATCTGAATGGACAAATGATTAGATAATGAATGATTCTGAGATTTCTCTGAAAAAGAATTGAAGCAATTTGTCTAACTAATATTTAATTAATTAATTGCCCATTTATCTAGTCCATCATCCCAGCATGCAGAGCTCTTGTGCTGTTCTTTTGAGCGTCTCTCTCTCTCTCTCTCTCTCTCTCTCTCTCTCTCTTGCTTTCTCTCTCTCTCTTTCTCTCTCTTGCTTTCTCTCTCTCGCTCTCTCTCTCTCTCGCTCCTTCCCATCTGCTAATTTGGAATTTTTCATGTTCACAGATTTCATTAGCCAGTTAAAGCACAAATATTTTTTTACCCAACCATCTGCACTGTTCACAACTTCTGTTCTTTTGTTTTAGGGTATATTAATATATGATATCTGAGACTAACATATTGTAATATTACCAGCCATTACAGTCAGTCATTACAGCTTCAATTTAATTCAGATTTATTGGCCTAATGCTTTTAACAATGTAAACTGTCTTAAAGAAACATGAAATCTGGATATTACATCTACATTAATTTTTATTCCTACTGAGGAACCTGGAAGTAATGGTGGTGAGGAAAATCTCTCTGAGATGACTGAGGAAGAAACCTTGGGAGGAACCAGACTCATCCTTATTTGGGTGACACAGATAGTGTGATTGTAAATAATCCCCTGCTATTTGCATTATAAAAAATGCCAATAGAAAATGTACCAGGAAATCAGCATCCAAACATCCTAGTTTACCAAAACACTCTATGCCCATTATCCCTCTAACTACATTTAAACTACATATTTCGAACATATTAACATAATGCTTGACAAAAAATATGTTTTCAGCTGAAGATTTGTGCGTTTCCCACTGTGAGAATCAAACCAAACATATCTGGAAGCATTGTCGTTCAGACTACAGTGGTTCGAACTACATAGTTTGAACTACTGTAGTACGAAAAAAGTATGACAGTTTTAGGAAACAGTCGTGTTTGAGATGTTAGTTAGTTCAACGATGCCTCGTACCATGTTAGTTCAATGCTAGTCTCCGTCATTATATGGGAAACGCACCCCAGGATAGTTAATTATTATAATGTTGCATTAATATGTCAGTAATGAAGTCAGTGAAAAGCATGTCAGTCAAAAGTCCTCACAAGAATACTTCATGTTTGTGTGTGTGTGCTGGTGTGTTTTTGTGCGTATGTTTACATGTTTGCATGCATTCAAAATGTGTAACTTTTCTTCCTCTACCTACAGCATAAATGTTGGCTTGAAAGGGAAGTTACATAGCTCATACTACTGGGTTCTAACTGTCACCAGGTTTACTTCATTTTCCTATTTGAGAGTACATGTGATAAAAAATAGTGTAGCAAGGCTGCGCTTTGCATTGACAAATTCCTCACCTTGAGGGATATCAGTGACAGTCCGATAAGCTCAGGTGAAAACAGCCCTGATTTGCCTATTCAAAGCTACCCTGTTTTCCCTTTTCCCAGCACTACATGCTGCAAAGCTGCCCAAGCCAACCAGGATGTTTTGAATGCAAAGTAAATGCAAAAAGAGTACCATTTGCATGTCTCTGTTCACCGTTTTCCTAACTTCATCTATTAGTCACGGCCTGTGGTTTCACTGTTACACTCTCACTGTTTAGCATTTTATTCTTAAGGCAGGTATGAAATGTGTCAACATATACAACAAAAAATCATTAATTTCATTATTTGAGAACAAAAATGTCAAAGACTGTTTGCTGACCCTATAATCCATTAACCATTATGTTTCTCATTTACTTCAATAATCCATATGTCCATACACACATCATCAAATTATTCCACCTAATTCTACTATGCAGCACCCCTCAGCTCAGTGATGTCATTCCTTTGCCAAAGGGTGCTATCTGTGTTTCTTATTTTTTTTTATCAGTTTAAGGTTTTTGCTATAAAGGTCCCTACTGCTTTAACATGACACATTCACCCAGAAAAAATGATATACATCTAATATGCAAATATAAAAACAGTCATACGACGTCTGTGTTTTTGCTCCGCGCCTAGTGTTTCACCGTCTGACAAATGTTGGGGTTTGCCACAGTGCTGAAAGTGTTTTTTTTCCATTAGTCCCAGTGCAGCAGGCTGTTTGTCTTAAAGTTCAAATATATCATTTTTCTTAAATGCTTATAACATAAATATAAATTAATCACATTGGACTCAGTTATAATTACAGTTATTTAAAGAAATAAACCACAAGGTAAAGCTATTGGTATTTACAAAGTCCATAGTTATAATATAGTATTTTTTTTTTTCATATTCTTGTAGAGAAATCTGAAGCTTCCCTTTCTTTATATTGCATCATATTGCCTATCCCAAGCTTACTTGCTCACCTCCCATTTTTAGTTGACTTATCATTTAGTCACAACTTCATAGTCAAAAAGCTATAATTATTAGTCTGCTCTGCGAAATTTCCTAAGAGCTTGGGAAACTTGGGTCACTCCCTGTGAAGACTGGACCTGATGTGAATCTTCAGAGCAAGCTTGCATTCTATTGACCAAGGGTGAGGTTCTGCTCCACGCAGACCACACAGCATGAGAAAATCTGGCCGGCAGACACACCTCTGTTGGTGTGTGCTGTTATGATGATGACATCCAGCTTTTCCCCATCACAACTTTTACCAAAACATTTTAAAACAAGTTCAAGATATTCTCACTCTCACATTTTATTCCCTCAACCAAGCAAACATTTGGTGCGCTTAAAAACAGCATTAATGTGTCTAACAATAATTGTTAATTGGTAAACACTTTCTTTTAAATGTGCTGTTTGACAGAACAAATCTCTGACAGTAAATTAACATTTAGTGCAGAAATATACCATGGTGTTGGATTCGTCTGTGGTTTACTGCTGTCAACTTGTTGCCAGGTTTCATAATAGAGGGAAACAGTTTCAATAAAGTATCAAAGGAAATGCTGGAGTGTGCTTCAGATGGTGAATTCTTCTTCCTAATTCATCTGACTACACCATCTTTTATATGTAACTTTAAGTAAGGAAATTCAACATTCCACAATGCACAATCTGGTTAGACAAAGTATCTCTTTTTGAAGGGCTAAGGTGTAGTTTAATTTTGTTTTTGGTTGTGCATCTTCCTGGACAATTTGTTTGTATGTCCACTATTGAAGTAAATAAATGTCAATTTCTTTAATATATGTCCACACCAGTCTCAAGGCCGGAATTGATATTCTGTTCCATTTAGTGTTCTCTCCTTAGCAGGCCAGTGGAGTACATGTGTAAGTCTTAAATCTATACCATAATACCTAAATAGGTTTTATTGAATTTCAAGCTAACTGAAATGGCAACTGCATGATGAAGGCCAGATAGGTAACTAGACACTTTTACTATTTTTTTTAAGATTGGTAAAACGATCACAGCTTAAATTAAGTTCCCATGACTCAATGTGATAGCAATTATAGTTGCAGCTGTGAACTCACACTTTTACACATCTTCACATCTTCGTCTTATGAACTCATTGGATGAATTACAGCTTGCTTTTTTGCCAAGTGTTTTGGCGTTTGCTTTAATTGGGAACATGATAGTTATTAAATACATAAAGAATATTCATCATGCAGGCCCACTGGGACACAGTAGACACAGGCCCAGGGACACCATGATAAACATACAGTATTATTTCTTCATTATGGATATCTCATTTTTGTTGGTCATAAACCAGATGGGTTACTTTGTGTTCATGTCTATTAATGGTTAATGCCAGTGCATCATCACTATAGATCAGGGAATAATGGTTTTCTGTATAGGAGTGTTAGCATGTTTCTAATAAAAATATTTCTTTGTATCTGATTCAGTCTTTCCCTTTCTCTCTGATTGAGGTTTGAAGTGGTGTCCCCAAGTACTTTACTCCTAAATTTATTATTTTGTTTCCCTTGTTTTGTTTTGTCTGCTGGTTGGGATTCAGTTTGTAATCAAATCTAATGCCTCTCTCTGAAAGCCACAAGAGGTGGTGGCTTTTGGAATACATTTTGTAAATGGTGAGGCTTTGTGCGGCTGAAGCATATTCTATTTTTTTGTTCCCAGCTAACTTTGTGGGCTTCTGCCTTGAACGCGAACCAGACACATATGTCCTTCATATAACATTAAAACCATTTTTAAAATGATTAAAAGATGTGAACGATATGTAACGATACGATGTCCTCTAATAGGTATTAACCTTACTAATGCCAGCAATAAAAAAAATAATAAATCAGCTGGCAAATTAATTAGAACACTTAACATTTGACATTATTGCTGATTATTGCTCAACGTGGAAAGTTGAATTGGGAAAAGAAAAAAAATGTGTTTTCAAATGCACAGCAGCACTGATCAGAATAAAGTGTTAAATTTTTAAGTTACTTAAATTATGTGATTAAATAGTTTCTCAGACACATTTATATGGAATAGTGTTGGAGCCTGCTATCTCTAAAATAATGTAAGACATTAGAATACAATATTCACAAATTTATTAAGTCATTTTGGTTTTATCAAATCTGAAAGATTACTAAAAAGGGGGAAAAGAACAACCAACCACCTTCTATTAGATCTAGGTAAAGTTGCTTGTTTTGAGGTATTGTTCTTGTAACTGCACCTTGATTTCCTGGTAAAACACTTTACCTCCATCTGTTGGGCCTCCATTCTTCCTTTCCTACCCCTGAATGTCTTTTACCTCACCCCAATAATTACATCTGGGTCCCCAGACTTGCAGCCAGTATGTTTTATTAGTGACTGTTCAGACACAGTTAATTACTTCCTGAGGGAACTGCTTCTCAGCACTGGCCCTCTCCTGGGTGAATGACTAGGGGTATATTATGGGCCTGGAGACGTTCCTGACTTTTACATGTTTGTATTACAACAGATTGGCATAAATCTAAAGACGGTCCTAACTCACTTGCTCACTACATCTTTATTTCACAACTCAGGGCATCGTTACAGAAAACAAGCAACATAATTGTAGCTCTTTGTTTTGTTGTGCAAATTGTGATCCAAGAATACAAACTATATATGGCTATTCCGTGGTTTGCATGATTTGTTCACAAGATTATTTTGTTAAACTCAACTATAATGTTTTTGTAAATTAGGCTTCAGCATGAAAATAGGGTCAATGTTCAACAAGGACAAATGAGTCTCATTATGTTGTAAGCCCTGTACATTACACAGTAAGATTTAATTAATAAAAATACTGACCATGTTTCATTTTAATTTATATGTATCAAGTGACTGAGCTTAAACACATTCCAACATCTGCAGAACATTATGGCAAACTATTTCATTACACCTGCATATACTAATAGGTTTTGTTATATGCAAATCTGAGTGGTAAATCTTTAAAAAGAAATAATTTTAAATAATTTAGCAAAGTGAAGTGATGTAATAGATTATTTCTATATCTGCTTTGAAAAATATTCTGAACTATCATTTGTAATTTATCATATTTGCTTTAAAGAACACCTAAATCTATCAACAAAACTAATCACAGTCTCAATAATACAGATATAACTTTTAAATCTGGTCAGTGTTTTATATGCATCACTGCATTATCCCTCTATTCTTGAAATGAAGTGGGGGAGATGTATCACATGCTCTTTGATAGTACTACTGGGAACCAGGAGAATATGAGATTCAAAAACGATTTCTTCCTAAACAGGATGTGAATGGCCATGGATCAAATGCTCTTCTTCCACCTCCCACTGTTTCCCTCTTGCCCTCCAAGGAAGAGAGAGTGAAGGAGGAGAAGAAAGAATAAGTGACTTTCTGAGACTATAGGCAACAAGGGGTGAACACTGGGATCAGATCCAGCCCCCAAACAAGAAAAAAAGAGGAGAAAGGACAAGTCTCAGCAGCATTATTTTATACTTTCATAATCTGGGACCAATCTCACTTCATTTCCTTCTAGGACAATACATTCATTACAATATCTTTTTGCACTTTTTATTCTCTCAGGGCTCTACTTTCCTCTAACCCAAGTCTCCCTTAATCACTGTCATGATCAAGTGACTCTGAAATGCATCCAGGCTAAATGTGGTCATGGGGATCTGGAACAAGTCACTAAAACCTCTTTTTACAAAGATGAAGGAAGACAACATCAAACCCAGAGCTCCACTGTGCATTGGTGCCTTGTAATCTTCAACTCCTGTGTCAGAAATTAGAGGCATCAGTTGCTACATTTTTTACTGATTTTACTGATTGATTTGTCCTTCTCCATTTGTCCTTACCATGTGACTTTACTAGCATTTTTGCAGAAAGTGCAGCTGATAACTGCTACAATATCTAGCCACTATATAAGGCTCTACATGACATTAAATCAGGCTGTATGGCACACACTGACAACTTATTCAATTGGGGGAATTTTGCTAAAGCTTTGGAAGGCGGCTGTATAAGTAATACATTTGCAGGAGGTGTATGGATTGGCTCAACAGAATCCCATTTCTGGAAAGAAAAAATCCAGACATTGCAGCCCTTCTTTATCTGATTAGCCATAATGTCATAAATGTAAGAATGTACTCAGATAGATAGAACAAGTAGCAAATGAATTAGACATTCCCGTCAGCAAATATGTATGTCAATCCCTCCTCCTACATGACCTCCTTAATCTCAGATATGGAACACAATTATTCTAATTAGTTGAATTGCATTAGTGAGGGCCTGGCTAGAAGAAAGACTGCCTTTCAGGCCAACACAGACTCACCGCTAGAGAAAATGACCTGACCCCTACACAGTTCCTTTCAGTAGGTCTTTTCTCTCTTTCTAGGCTTAAACGTTGGTTAATCAGCAGTATTTGAGACCATTTATGAATTAACTTCAGGGTTTAAAATCTCTGATTGATTGAATGTGCTCAGCAAAGCTTTATTTTAACTTTTAGGAAGATTATTCTATTTTTACCTAAACAACTTATTCTCTTGTGGAGCCACAAGGGAACAGTAAATGTTGCCAAACCCTGGTTTATACCATTTGTCAGCTCCTGGAATTTATATAGACTTTTTCTTTCCATGAAGTAGCTACACATATTTGATGGCTATTTTTGTATCAGGGTGAACCGTGTTCTATTTTTCTGTAAATACAATTATTTTACATTTCTAACTGTTATTAAAAACAATACATTTTTGGAAGATTGGAGATGAATATGCGGGAAGTAGAGGTGTAGCAACATATGAATACTTTATTAAAATTTAACAGTTAACCCAAACAAGGATTATCTAGGAAAAGTCAACAGTGGCCTGTATTTATGATTTGCAGTATATACACTGGTCAGCCATGTTGAGGCACGGACTACACAAGATTTCTAAGGCACAAAGCTCCTTCTGTGGATCTTCTTTGGGACTTGACCAGATAGACCTCACACAAGTGAGCTTTCGGAACTTATGGCCTGGTTGCCGGTACACTGATTGTCCTTCCTTGACCATTGTTATTATTCCATTATTATTTTATCAATATTCTTTAGTCACCTCTCTTCCAAAATACAACTATGATCACCTGCTGGTAACTTGTAGCTGTATTGTGTGTTAGCAGCCATGTATGTGTTCAGGGTTACCAGAAGTACTTTTCAACACCAAATTAGGCTAGATTTAGAACAAGGTTGTGAGTGGAAAAAGCAAGTGTAGGTGGTGGGGAGGGGTGGTGGTGGTCGTCCATGCACAACATAGAGAAATAGTTTTCTATGCAAATAGTGAGATAAAGCAAAGAAATGTATCTTCTTCCAGTGATTTTTGGCTAGTTTCTATGTCTTTTGTGTAGTGTTGGAGAAGTAGTTGCTCTGGAAATGTTGCAGGAACCTGGCAATTGTGTTGCCATTTCTGTGTTTTTGAATTTTTAAAGAACCCTGGATTGTCATTGAAGTGTGGAAAACATTGTGACATTGCATTGAGCATAAAAGTTTAAATAAATTAACAGTTTTTGAATTATTTGAGTAAAGTTTTTGAGTAATTTGAATTACATACACTACATAGTACTTTTGAATTGTTAATTAGGCTAAAAAGTCTTTACCATATGTTGGTATTTATGGTATAAGGGCACAATGTACTTTTGCCAAGGGTTCCAAGCATTTATTTTGTGAGATTTAGCACATATTGTAAAGCTTAACGTACTTCCATGGCACCATTGATCAACTATTGTCATCATACACAGCAAATTTGCCATTGTTAACACTAACAGTGCTGATTTAACACTGACAAATTTAATGTGTATAAATGTTACATAACCATAGGTCTATGATGCTATTAACCTTCCTCTAGTGTTAGGGTCGTGACCGACCCGTTTGTAGGTTTCAAATGCATAAAAATACTAAATAAATTTG
>JAOVVF010000025.1:13458728-13475214 GCA_028565595.1 Duopalatinus emarginatus | reverse complement strand
CTCTGAAACACTGCTTCATCTATTTCTACCAAGTGCATATACGCTGAAATGGAAAACACTGCCCCCTAAATGTGTGACGCCAGTGCTAGGCACACGCTTTTTTTTAGATACGGAAATAAGCTGATGAACTAGCATGAAAAATAATCTCGTCGGATATTGTTATCTTTCTTTCATTCCGCCCAGATGAAATTTAATGCCACTATTTGCAAAATTCGAAAAATTATACGTTTTAAGACCTTAAAAAATCAGATATTTTATTTAAGACTTTTTAATACTTTTTAAGGATCCGCAGAGACCCTAAATATTATTTATTTATCTAGTCACCCTACTGCAACAGCAGATCTCCAGTTGTGCTTATATGCATCCAAACACACATACAGTTGTGATGATATGCATCCAAACAGACATGGTACTGGTGGATATGTAAGCCATCCTTGACATGGCTGTTAATTTTTCTGAACTCTTGGCCGAGATTCCTGACTTTTTTCATCATCCTTCCCTCCACAATGACCAGTTGCTGAGATTTAAGACAGGTGTGAGTGGGGCAGAACCAATTTCAGCTGTTGAGAGGCTTTACTGAGTGACTGATGGGTGAATTGGATAAGTAAGCTCCAAATGTTGCGGAATGAGGGATTCGATATGAAGTGGCAACATGTTTTTTAAGCTTTTCTTTTGGGTTGATAAACTCCTTAACTTGTTTCTTACCCATAATCATGAACTACCACTGCCCTGTACATGTAGGTATTTTTCCTGTCCCTAACTCACCCGATTAAACTCTCTTTGATGTGTAAAAATGCTGAGCAGAAATCAGACCCTGATTTTGGTTTGGTTTAACAAGGCAAGAGGAAAAGATCTAACTGACTTTAACTGGGTTTATGATTGGCATAGTAGGTTCAGTCACAAAGATTCAACAGGCTAATGTTTCAATAGAATGAGTAAACTAAGTGAAATTTATAGTAGACAAAAAAGGTCTGTACACCCACATTAAAATGCCAGGTTTGTGTGTAACAAATTTACCAAGATTAATAATTTCACATTTTTTTTCTTCCTTTATTTTGACCTATACACTGTACAATTGAATGAAAAACAAACTGAACTATTTTAGGAGGAAATATAAATAGAAACATAATGTTTAAAAAAAAGAACATACAATAACATGTCATAATTGGGGTTTGGCAATGCACAGGGAATGAGTACTTACTAAATTGAAGAGATTTGTGGAAAAGAATTCTGGGAATATCTCTACCTATTTGTACCTCTGGGAGATCTTGGCCGGGTGAGTTATACAATGTGTCACCACCAAAGAAACACCAGTTGAAGGAATATCTTTTTTAACATCTGGTAGAATCTATACCAATTGGCAAACCCCACTTTAGATCCCTGTGTGTGTGTGTGTGTGTGTGTGTGTGTGTGTGTGTGTGTGAATTCAGATTCAGATCAACCAATAGAACAAAATATAACACCCACTGATGTCAAGTAGGCTAGTTACGTCCTGAAACTCGGAAAGTGTGCCTTTTTCTCCACCTAGTGGTTAATTTTGATAATGCGTAAAAAAATATCTCTGTTTCAACTATTGTGAATTTCAGTACACATGAAACACAAGGGCTGTCGCTCTGGATTTGTAATCTAACTGTCATTTTTATTTCTCTAGTTATATTGGATTGTTTTCTTAATGGAAATTTCTTTTAAAATAATGCAGGCATATCTTTTCATTGTCAGTTAGGGTGAATCTAGAAAACATACTGCAAATTTAGATAACACAACGCATCACAAAGACACTGCAAATTCAAACAGCACAAAATTACAGAAATGCCTGGACTCAGGATGTTATTGAATTTTTTGAAATAAGCTAAAATGTAGGTGTTGTATGCAAAATATAAATGACTCAGATATTACTGCAAATATCTGCTGTTATTCAGCTCTTTGACACTGGCATTGCTCCCCCAGGGGTTTATCCTGAAGCGTGAAGATATGTCCTTGCTTATTTCTGATTGGCTCTTTGAGTCATATAAGAGCGGGCTTCTTTGAGTTGTTCACTACAGCAGTACAGGTTCTGTCAGTGTGAACATGAAAGGCAGGTATATATAAGGGCAAGTTAAACACTTCTTCCAGTTTAAACTGTCTGGTAATGTTTGCTAAACTGTGGTGATTTGTTGCTTAACATTACTTGCTTGTTATATTTTTGTTGCTTAATTATTTTATTAGCAGTTAGCTGTCATTTAGTTACTTAGTAGCAGCTAATGTCTCTTAACACAGACTTAACTTTATTAATACCTTTCGGTATGTATTTTGTGCATTTTTTATTTAATGAATATACATTGTAGGCAATCCTATAATGCATCGTTTTCTGATCTAAATTAACTGAACTTGCTAGTGTTGTATTTGTGGGCTCCTCCACGTCATGTTAGACTCCACCAGTGTTACCGACTGTGCTCTTTCCCCTGATCAAGCCAAAACAGCTCAGGGCTTAAATGATTCCTCACAAAGCAGTAGTGTTACTCACCCTAACTCCCTATATATGTGTATAGTAGTTGTGTTCACTGAAAATAGGCTTACTGTTGTTTATTAATTTGCACTTGGAAACTTTACATCATTTGTTATACTGTACAAAAATCATTAAAGAAACTAAATTGTACCAGTACATTTTCCATAACATCAACAGAAAATTCATTCAATCCTTTACCTGATTTTTTCCATAAACTTTATGTTTTTATTAATTGTATTTATTTCCACAATTTTTAATCTTTCTTGTTTTTCAGTATAATAATAAGGTTTATGTAAAAAGGGAACTTTCTGTTGAGATTCAAGTGAATCCCATACAAACCCTTTTTTTTTTTTTACAGAATTAGTATTAAATAGTTTTTTTACACATATATATATATTTTCTCTATTCTTATCATTCCCATTTCCACTTTTGAATATTATATTCTTAGCTTGTGTCTAGGTACTTTTGTCAGCTTTGATTTAAAGTTGTACTAAAGCTTTTTCACAAGTTGTCTCATCAACTAATGCTAATCATCAAGCCAATTTATTAACAGGGTTCCTAAAATTAAACATATTGGACAAATTGAAATGAGGTTTTAAGTTTAAGTTTGAAGGCACATGCAACATTTTTATTTCTTTACCTCATGTATCATTAGCCAGTATCATTAGCTCTGCTGTCATCACTGATGCACAGATCAATCCCTGAATATATTTCTGGCTTTAAAAATCTGACTATCAACATGCCCATGCATTATGTTTTACTGACTAGCCCATTAAGAATTGATAAAATTGTCTCCAACATTAGATTACATCCCACTTTATATGAAAAATACAAAATTCTCATGCAGGGTTTATAACGTTTGGATCCAACGTAATTGTTTTTATAGCAATTATTAAAATGTTGTTAAAAGATGTGCACAGGCCACCTGTATGTGCAAACACAGGTCACATCGGCTGAATTCTAGTCAGTTTGATTCACAAATAAAGAGAGAGAGAGAGAGAGAGAGAGAATCAAAGAGTAAGCCATCATTATGGTTTAGATAGTACCAGGTTTTAGATATCTCCCCCAAATGCTTATGAAAAGATAATGCTACTGCCAGCGTTTTATGGTAGAAGGAGCAGGGTTAGATTCCTCGGCTGGGTGGCCAGAGTTCTGCATCTGTCTGGGAAGGTTTCTTTTGGGAGCTCAGGTTTCCTCCCACTGTCCAATGTTGCTAGGCGAATTGGAGATACTAAATTGCCCGTGTGAATGTGTCTGTCTGTGTGCCTGCCCTGCGATGGGATAGACTTCACCACACCCTATGTCCTAGTAGCAGGATAACTGGATTAATATGCGATGAAAAAATAGACCACTGTTCCTTTAAAATGTGTCAACTACACCGAGTCCCCTAGAGCGTCTCTCTCTCTCTCTCTCTCTCTCTCTCTCTCTCTCTCTCTCTCTCTCTCTCTCTGTGAAATGTGACTGTATCAGTGTATCTCTGCTGTCAAAGCTCCAGGACATCTAGCTAGCTACACAGCTGTAGCGTTTATTGATAAATAATATCTGTTTATATTATATATCTGCACTTGATAGTGATCTGTAAAAAGTGCGTGAAACTTCGTTTCGCATTTCTGATATACATTTGAAAACGGTGAACATTATACGCGCAGCGTGAGGACAAATACAAAGAAAGGTGTGTAGAGGAGCTGTGCGTTGGTGGTCGGTGAGAGCGACTTTCCCTGAAGTCGAAGCCTTTCGCGCAATGTCGAGGAAAAGGGTACCAAAGAGCAAAAGCGGCAGCACTAGCCCCTCTACTGCTAAAGACAACAATAACAGATCGGCTAAAAGTGGCCTGGTGAGTGGAGTTCAGGCTAATGGAGTGGTGCATCCGAGTCGAGCATCTGTGAGCAGCAGTGAATTTTACGATGTCGCATTCAAGGTGAGCAATCATACAATATATAGCTCACTTTAAGAAACCTCCATCAGCATCAGTCTAGGCCTCTTTGTTTTTCCCTCTAAGTGAACCCCTTAAAAGTTAGTTTTCATACTGTGTTTTGTAAATAAACCAATTTAATGTCATTTTTTAATCGCACTCTATGTATACAGGGATCTTCTGTGACAATAGATGTTAGAAAACTAGATGTGTGAAAACTGCTGATTTGAGGTTCTTTAACAGGAGGCTGATGGTTCAGCATGGTGTTTGAACTGATTTTCATTGTTGGACATTTTGCTTATGTCCAGTTGCCCCGACCTAAAATTGACCTGGGGGCCTTTAGGACCACCCAGGCATATACATAATAAAATATGTATTTGACCAACAATGTATATTATAGAATATTTATTAAATTAATCCTTGTAGCTCTCTGGACAGGCCAGTTTGTATAACAAACCTTTATTTTTATGAAGTTCTATGAAGCCTGTCATGCTCTTCCCAGTTTTTCATAAGATTTGATTGGTCAAAATAGTGATCAAAACTAGTTTCTCTAAAACTATTAATACATCTATCCTCTATAACCAGTGTTTAGCTTTAGAGATAAGCATGCACCTGTGTATACACACTGTTTGCTACACATGTTGTGAACAGATGCAGAAATAAGATAACTGATCTTTAAGGCTCTGTGTAATAGATTGTGGCTGCTGGGCACATTGCCAGATCCCAAAGAGTACAAACCGCACTCAAGAGCTGTGTCAATACACAGCATCATTTGAAACACTGAAAGTGCAGAGACTTAAAACCACAACAACCACAGCTAATCAACATGCAATCGAAATCGTATAACAAATCAGAATGCACACTCCATCACCAAGCAGAGAATAGTTTTGGCTTCTGAAAAAAGACTTGGCAAACTGTGATTGCACTTACTGCTACAGTGCAGTTGTGAGATGTACACATACAGTCCTGTCCATTTGTGTTTAGACAATGACACACTTTTCTGTGACCACCACAGTGGATTTGAAGCAAAGCAGTCAAGATGTGATTGAAGTCTAATTTTCAAGAGAATTACAGTAATTTTATTTACATAGTTCCCTTATTTTCACAGATTTAAAAGTAACTGGACAAACTAACATTATTATAAACTAACTCTATTATAAATATAAAGATTATTGTTACTCCTTGGATGCAAATACTGAAGTTTTTCTCCATTAAATGCTTTGTTTAATTTCTCTTTCAGTGTTATATATTACAAAAATACAAACATCTAGTAGTACAAACTCAGTGGCAATATTAAAATACCATTCTGTACAAGGGAAACATTTAAAGTGAGTAATGATAGGCAACTATGGTGGCCAAAGAAAGCCCAGAGCACTGCAAATTAAAAACACGCTGCAAATTCTCAAAACGCAAGCATCAGAATTATAAGACATGCACAACATTAACAAAATAACATAGCCGACTGGACAGTAATACATCATGTGAGTGGGGGAGTAAAAATGTAAAAAGAACCGTTCGGTAAGTCAAACACATTTGTAAACATGCATAAGGTTCAGTTAAGCTAAAATTGTCCATGGCCCAACCAAGCTGCAAAGGTGGACTAAAGACGGTTCCAAAGACAAAGAAATTACCTCTACCTGGTCAAACCTAGAAAAATTTTTGCAGATGGCACTCTCCCCAGGCCTACAGAGTCTCATGGCTGAAAAATTTGAAGGTGTGTCCTACCTGTCCACACATGTGGTTGGAGGCTGAGGGAAAGAAATGGGAAAACATAGCACACATGCAGCAAGGTGAGGCTAAAACACTATGCTAGCTTGAAATGGTTACAAAATAACATAACAAACTTTACTCACCCACACTTTCAGGAATGTGCTTGTTACATAAAAGACCCACCTCTATTCTGAAACAGGACCAGGGAGCAGCGACTGTAGGCCAGCAATGTAGCTACTGACCACTATCACCACCTGTGTGCATGATAGGATTAAGAGGAAAGAAAAAAAAATATTTTCAAGCCATGTGAAGAAAAGTCAGAGAACTGCTGTCTGAAAAAAAAATACCAGGAATTAGCATTCAAATGACTCAGATTACATGCATTTAATTATTATAGTGCTGATATTCTAGAAAGCATGTAAGAATGGGTGATTTTAAGTAAGTAATTTCATGGTAGATTCAAGACAGTTTGCCTACCCTGACATAAACTGTTCACAAACCAATAGTTTGGTTTTTATTAGATGCCTTATCAAATTATGCCAGAAGGGGGATTAAGGATTACTGTATGTGCAGAAATGGAGCTGTGGAGCTGTCATGCAGAGCCTTTGCAAGTGCAAGTTAGCATTTTATTTAAAAGACACTAGCAAATAGTAAAATATATAGCAGGAAGAAAATCAGCCAATCAGCAAATGCCATAACAGGGGCATATCAAAAACCCACAAATTTGGCAACTTTGGCCCGCTTCTGGCACAAGTTTATCTTGGAGGCTGGGCTATTGGGCCCCTGGTGTGAGTGTTGTTCACCCAGCCTTTTGGCCTTTAGCCTAGCTCTTAATACAGCCCTGTCTCACCTGAAAAGACACAACTCCTATGCCAGCATGCAGAGCTTGGTGCAAAAGGCAATGCGTGATGGAGGACATATGGCGATTCATTTTAATTAAATTTTATTTGTATAGCGCTTTTTACAATGGACAATGCCTCAAAGCAGCTTTGCAGATAGAAAACTGGTTTCTGCATTTCTATACATTTTATCAATAATGAGCAATCTGTAGGTGACATGATGGTGGGTGAAGTTGTAGACATTGATGAGCTTCAAATACATGGGGACGAACTGATGTGTTCACATTTGCATAGATTGAGAATTTTAAGCAGTTTAAACTGAGTAAGATATTAGAAGGGATTAAGATGTTGGTCTTTCAGCATATGACAGGTTAAAAGTAAAATTAAGAAAAGGAAAGAATTTGAAGAAAAGTGAATAAGTTACGTATAAACAGGAGCATACCATTATATTCTGTCTGTTTCACTGGAATCTTACACAGTGGGAAGATTTTTTTTAAGTATAAAATGACAAGAATGAAATAATATTAACATGAAGAAAATAAGAGGCTGAGAAAGGACATAAGATTGAGGAACAGGACCGACCGCAAGAAATGGTGTGAAATGAACCTTCAGTATGGTTAAAAGAAGCAGTCAGACCGGTCATTTTGGTATTTGAACCTGATGAGACCACTTACACTTGCTTATTCTCACAATCTGAAATGTGCACAGCTAACCTAATAAGTTTAATCATAACAGTGTTGCTGGAGGAATACATCACTGTCTCAGCTACTACTGTAAGCCAATCATTAAGTCTCTTAATTCACTTTTACTATCGAGATGCATTTAAGTGATGAAGGTGTCAATTGACTAAAGGTCAGTAGTCAAATACAGATAAGCAGTAGCCAGACTGAGAAGGTGTTGCTTGTTGCATTGCGTTGCCATTGCTGTCAGTAGAAGCCTCTCCTCATTTTTTTTATGTGTGACACCTCACTGTTCTTCCGCATTTTCTTAATTTTTACTTTTTGATTGCTCTGCTCTGACATTTGATGACTCTGTTGGTGGTTACTGTCTACAGCCATGTTTAGCTTGACATGAAAAATGACATCAAGTTTTATGTGTTGAACTATAGCGACAGTGGACAGCAATGGTCAGTCAAATAATTGCTAAGTATTCTTAATCAATTTATACCAAACAAAAATGTAAATGCAACACTTTTGTTTTTGCTCCCATTGGGGTGGGATTGTTCTCTATTGTACGCATTTTTTCTGGCAGTTTGTTCAGAACTTTAGCTTCCATTAGTGGTCAATGTTGATGCATCAGATATAGACATAGGCATGGCCTAGGCCTAAAAATGGGGACAAGAGAAGAAGAGAGTGGGGTCTAATATGTGGTATGTGTGAATTGTGCGGAGATTATTATTATTAGAAAATACAACACTGGCTGTTTTCAAGTCTTTTAAAGTTTGAAGCATAAACTTCCTTTTCTTCTGCTTACCAGTTTTTCGCTCCCGCCATGTTAACAATTGTAAGCTTCCGTTACGACGCATGCACATATGTAGAATGTAGATAAACTGTCTGTTTGGGAATGTAATCAGATACAGGTGTTTACATGGCTATTATTCTTCTATGTAACATATTATTTAAAGGATTTCCCACCTTGTTCAATCAGAAAGAAAATGTAATAGGAATGACCCAAGTCAGAGTACACTATTACGATTAGGGTGTATACATGGACGTATTCTATTTGATTAAGCTATTAATTGGATTATTAACAGATTATCCGGCTGCATGTAAATATACCTACTGTCTCTCTTGCTTGAGAGTGTGCTATTTTTTCGGTGCGCATGCCTACATCCTTCTTAAAGAAACACAAACCCCAATTTTACAACATGGTCTTAATATCACACTCAGTAAACATGAATGAATGACTGTTTACAGACATTGTTCTGATGAATTGTTAAGAGGTGTACAGCACTTTAATTTATAACCTGAAGTTAAAACACCACTTTTCCGAGGGCTCAGCATAAAGTATTGTATTGCCCTAGATCCTTGTGCATGTGTCATCATGACAGCGTTACAGAAATACTTTGCAATCTGCATGGACACGGTGTTGTTGTCAGCCCAGCTTCAACAGCTGAAACTGAGGATGCAGCCAGCACCACCAGCAGTGCCTACCAGAGTCTGTTTCTGCATCGCCAGAATGGAACGCTACACTGGGGACCCTAAAGAAAGCCAGGGCTTCTTACTACAGTGCTGTCTGTATTTTGCTGACCAGGGGGACCTCTCAGACCACTAGAAGGTCTCCCACATGGTTAGCCAACTCACTGGGAGAGCATTCAAGTGGGCCACGGCCATATGTAACCAGGAAGGAGAGGATCTGCAATCATACGACCAGTTCTGCACCCAGTTCCGAAAAGTATTTAACCACGCTGGCCAAGGAAGAGGCAGTGGTGACCACCTACTGAGTCTTCAACAAGGTGAGAGCCATGTTGCTGACTAGGCACTGAAGTTCCACACTCTTGCAGCAGAGAGTGGCTGGAACGAACCAGCACTCATCACCACATTCTGCCAACAGGTCAACCCCGATGTCCTGACAGAACTCGCCTGCCTCCTGTCCTGTTTGTCTGTCCTTCGTTCCTGCCTCCACACACCACAGACGAATTACCTGGGCTCATTGTGCCCCAAGAACATGGCATAGACTTTTCTGCACTCTGGAGCTCCTACTGGGAAAAGACTGCATGTATGTACAATTGTACAAATATGTACAATTCTATGTAAACTCCTGCACTGATTGCACCCCAATAACCCAACATCCCTGGTCACATCTCGCTGTAGATTACCTTACGGACCTCCCTGACTCTCAAGGGAACATGGTCATCTTTGTAATCATCGACTGTTTCGGTCTGCTTCATCCCCTTGTATATATCTTTGTTACTTGTATTTATTATATATAAATTTGGCAGTTCATCTCTGCAAAGGATTTACATACAAGTATTCTATCATTCCGGTGATATGTTCATTCATTTTTTTTGTAATCGCCTAAACAAATAGAACAATCAAATTGAGTCACTGTCAGTTGGCTGCAAAAAAAAATCACTGAACATGTCATTTGTACTTTTTTAAAATGTATTTATTAGATTTATTCCTCTGAGTGTTTATTATATTTATACCTTCTGACTGAAGCGGTGCTGGAGGAGTAAGAACATTTATGAAGTATTAAAACACTTAAAGAGTCAAAAGTTCAACAAAGAAAATGGAGTGCTTGGTTAAGTGCAATTTATTGTTTTTTTATTATTATTATTTATTACATTTAAGAGTTTATATAGAATATATTGATCTAGAGAGATGTGTAAAAAAAGTTATATAGTCAGATGAGTCATCTTTTATCATATTCTGAACAAGTGCCTGAGTGGCATACATCATCAGTAGAAGGGTACAGGAGGAGGTGGCTCTGTTATGCTGTGGGGCATTTTGGTATTGTACACTTGTCCCTTTAGAGGTCACTGCAAATCAAAGTTGTTTGAAACTAAAACATTTATTGGATGATATGGGATTTACTGCTTAAAAAATCAAAATACTGTTACAATAGGCATTGCAGTTGTCATATTTTTATTTCACTATGTTGAAAGTAGTTTAATAATATGTCTTCTTATAATTTATAACAAACATGCATAATAAATAAACTGCAAATCTACATTTTATAGTGTGTGAGAGAGAGAAAGAGAGAGGGAGAGTGTAAGAGCACATGCTGAGCCAACACTAATGAGTTGTCATTGCTCCAGGTGATGCTGGTAGGTGACTCAGGAGTAGGGAAGACCTGTCTGCTGGTGCGCTTCAAAGATGGAGCATTTCTGGCTGGCAGTTTTATTTCTACTGTGGGAATTGACTTCAGGGTGAGTGTTACATACACTGACACACTCCCTAGATTTTTTTTTTTTTTTTTTTTTACAAAATCTCACAAATCAGGTTGGAATGACAAATCTATTTTAAAAATAAGTCTTATTACACATTAACACAGCCTCTTATTTACAGACCGAAGTTAGCTGCTTATTTACAGATCCAGATTCAGTGAGCCGCAATGAACAAACGGAAGAGTTTGCGTTTACATAATGCTGTGCACATTGCTTTTACTGCTTCATGGACAAATAAATAGCCCTTAATACAGAAAGTAATGAACTGTTTACCCTTACAACACATAAAACAGGCCAAAAACATTTACAAAATATTTTCTGTCTTAATTGCCCTTTATTTTGTTGTTGTTTTTTCTTTTATCATAAAGGTCTCTGCAGTAAAAAAAATACTTTAAAAAAAACATTTTAATACTAAAATAAATTTAAAAAATGCTGGCCTGAGATGATTGATTGAATGAAAACATAGCAAATTAGGAAATGTTAGGCTCAAGATGGAGTTGGAAGTCTTTATTCACTTTGGGCCAGCACAAATACACATCTTATACATAGACTAGTCTCCACCCCTAAGGAAAACATGGTCTAAACCTGGTCCAAACTGATTTTATACTGTAATTTTAACTGGAAACATGGCGTATTGAGCAATGTGAGACTGAGGTTCTCGGGGGATTTTAAAGTCCTTCACTGTCGACCAGCATAAAGTACAGTCATCAAAAAAGCTAAGGTGCTTTAATATTTGTTCCAGGAGTGACATAAAGTCACCCCACAACAATGTGTTAAGTACAGTTTCTGAACGGTTCTTAGTTTGACATATTAGTATTGTGGAATTTTGAAGTGAATAAAATAAATCTAAAGATATGTTTTTTTTGCTCTGTTCATCAGGAGAAATAATGTTTTAATTTGGAATTTAGCAAAAGTGCTGTAAATTTTTGTAACCGATAAATATAAATAGTAATACTCAATGAATAGTAATACAAGAAAAAAAAACATTATTGGTCTCTTAATTGTTTTCATAGCTGTATATTTAGGTGAAAACTTTGACACATATGAAGACATTGTGCACACATATTAAAGAATGAATGTAAAGCCGCGTTTAAATAATTTTGTTTAAGTATAAATGGTAAATTATTAAAAAGCAGATGGAAATGAACAGACTGAAATTCAAACAGGCCAGTGTTTTTTAAATCTTTAAATCATTTTAAATCTTTGTATCTCACAATTTATTATTTCATTATTTCAAGTATTAAAATACTTTAAAGTATTTTACAATAAAAACTTTTAGAATCTTGGCGACTTTTACAATAAAAAAAAAACAAAAAAACAAACAAGAGCAATTAAGTAAGGGAAGACATAAAATATTTTGTAGGTTTTTGGCCGGTTTTTTATGTGAAGTGAGGGTAAAGCGTTACATTTTGTATTAAGAAATACAGAATGCAGCCGTAGCCCAGTGGTTAGGGAACCGGTCTTGTGACCGGAAGCGGTAAAAGCAATACGCGAGGCATTATGTACACACAAACACTCCTTTTTGTTCACTGAATCTGGATTGGCGTATAAGGAGCTAACTTCAGTCTGCGAGTAAGAGGCTGCGAATAAGGAGCCAAACGAATCGGGAGCAGTGTCGTCTGCCGACATTTGTCCGCCATGCTTGTCTTTTGAAGAAGGGCTGTTAGTACTGTGCGGTCAGCTACAACACCAGTAGCCATCAGCCAATAGCATTCACTGACAGAAATGCCCCCCTCCAACTGTCAAAACCACCCCAATCCAATACTCAAGCACAAAAACTTCACTCGAGCACAGAAAGCAGTCGAAGGTAATTCACATGGCGCAGGAGCACTATTGAACTATTGAATCAAGAAGTAAAAAAAAAATTGAGAATACAAAAAAGGCGGTTTGAGCATGATATGATGATGAATATGCACACAGGACTTCTTTCTGTGCTCACAAGTTTAACAGTTATGCTCGCAGGAGAGATATTAACACACGCAAATTGTTTAAACTTGGAAGTTTATATTTTTCATCTTGAGTTTTTGTGCCCCCTAGTTTTGACATTGATCTGATGCCATACTACAAAAGAAACTTAAAAGTAAAATAAATAAATCTAAGGACAGCTTCAAGGAAAAGGTATGTTTAAGGAGGACCTAATACAATAATGGCAGTGCCAGGGACCTAGTGACCAGCAATTGGCAAATGAACTATATCTGAATCTGTCCCAATTCAACTGCCACCCACCTAATAAGCTAAACAATCAATGCCTCATCAATGTCCAAATCACACCATTTTAGGCTACTACATCCCCCCTCTCCCCAGGCAGTCTGGAGTACCAAGGCCAGATCGGCCACAGGTCCAGATAGCATCAGCTCCAGGCTACTTAAAGACCAAACCAAGTTTATAAGATGGTTCTGCACATTTTCAGGCTCACTTGAGGATTGTACTCAACCATTCCTGGTAAGCTGACTACCACCTCCTAAAGGTAATCTGCCACCACCAGCTGAACCCCCAGCTCTAGTACCATCTCAGCTTAAATAGCTAAAGTGCAGAAGGTGAGGGAATATGCCAACACCCCATAGTTAAATCCCATTTAAAACAGAAGGGAGCCATGCCTAGCCAGATATGTGTCAAATTTCGACACCCTGCTGACTTCAAAAGTCCACACAGAAGTGGATCATCCTGACAGTTTATCCTAAAACCACCAGGGCTCCTCGATTACCCCACGTTGAACCCTGTCTTGTGTACATTTTGTACATTTTTGGTAGGGATGGCTGCATACACCCTTTCCTGTGTAAAGTCATGTAGACCAGCCCCCATTGTACAGTCAGCACTGCTGCTCTTTTTTGCCTGCAAAAAATTCTGCTTTGTTTTTTTTCTTTGTCCCAGTGTGTGGAGTTTTTACTGCAAGTCAAGAATGTACTAAATTTTGTTTTTGAGGTCCCTCCTCTCAGTTTTTCCTCATGACATCTGGGATATTACATGGTATATACTGATACAGTAATTCAAATGGCAAAAAGCAGATTGTGAGATATAATTCAATTCAATTTCATTTGTATAGCTCTTTTAACAATGGACATTGTCCCAAAGCAGCTTTACAGAAATAATGAAAAGGGTTATATACTTATAGAGTTTTTAGAAATTTTATCCCTGATGAGCAAGCCGGTAGCGACATTGGAAAGGAAAAACTCCCTGAGATGACAAAAGGAAGCCAGAGAATTAAAGTCTGTAATCTAACTGTAATCTAATTAATGGTTTCTACATCTGTTCATTATGGTGTTTTGTAGACTGTCCATGTCCATTGTTTGTCAGATTAGATTGCAAGAAGATAAGGGTCAGAGTGGATCAGGCAAGGTTTGGGGAGCAGGAGGAATCAGAACTCAGGGTTGCTGGTATCTTCTGGTGCCTCAGCCATAGCAGGTATAGCTCATCAGAATGGAAGGTAAGAAGAGAAGAGAGTTAAGTGTGATCTTTATATAATGGTCACTTTAATATAAGGGCTAGCTAAGAAAGCATAACTACAAGGGAGAACCAGAAGGTGGCACAGACATAAGGGTGCCCTAGGACATAAGGCAGCAAGCCACTCCACCGTCATTCACCTGAGTGAACGCGTGAGAGTGGGGGGGCGGGGGGCAACAGCATCCAAACATCTTTACAATGAATATCCTGGTGATATTATCTATGTCAGCTTCAAAAGAAAGAGTAGAATCAATAATCACACCATGGTTAGGGTTAGGGTTAGGGTTTGCTGATTGTACATGCGACCAACAGTCAACAGACCATCCAGAGACAATAAGGAATCAGAAACTTTACTTTTTGGTCTTGGTTGCCTGTGGTCCTAATACTAGTACTTTTGTTTTATCAGAATTCAGTAATAGAAAATTGTTCAACATCCACTGTGTCCTTCACACATTCCTCAACTTGACTAAACTGGTGCCTCTATGAGGCTTAAATCCTGACTGACAGATTTTTTAATTTAGGAGACTCTCGTTCCATGCCATTTGAAACACAACCAGGTTAGTTAGACGGCACTTATGTTCTAATTTCCGAGTGATCTGTTTTAAAGTGCGCGTGCAATCATTATACCACGGTGCTAGTTTTTTCTCTTTAATTATTTTGGTTTTAAGAGGGGCTACACTATCCAGAGTACAAAGGTCTGTTGACTCTAAGCCTGATCAAGCTCAGTTGGGTCTGACGGTAATCCAATGAAAGCTGGTAGATCTGGGAGTTTACTGACAAAACTATCTGCAGTAATTGTTGAAAATGTACATTTTTAAAGGCTGTACTGACGTGAAGAGTATATATTTTGGTTAATACGTATTTTAAACACTATAAGGTAATGGTCCAAGATAGCATCGGACTGTGGAAGTGTAACTATATTATTTATATTTAATCCAAAAATTAGTATTAAATCTAGTGTGTGAATCTAGAATGAACACCACTGCAGTTCTCAGGGGGTCATCGGGATTATCAAAGTGAATATTAAAATCCTCAAAAATTAGAGCTTTGTCTACAGAAACAGCTAAATTGGAGATAAAATCTGCATAGAGATATCTGCATGGAGATAGACTTATTTTTTGTAGATATGTATGTTATTTTAGTATACAAAACCTCAAATGAATTAAGTGTTTCTTGAGTTTTGTGAGTGACACCTAGATTATTATTATCTCACATTAACATTGCATACCTGCAAAGCATATTTTCTGTGTTTTTTTCTGATTAGAGTTGAGTGGCTATGATTATTCCCTGTTGTGAGATCAGACTTAAGTGGTTCTCAGAACATGAGGCATGTTGGTTTTAAACTGTCCGTGTGAAGAATAAACATTCTTGGTTAAAAGCTCAATTTTCACTGTTTCTCTTTTTAGAGCACTGTCATGTGAATGTGCTTTTCTCTGACTCACCTTACTCATACCCATTCACCCTGTTGTGAGGGCTCTTATGCTGGAGAGGGGGCACTTTTATCTCTACCTAAGGCATCCAGACTTTCCCCTACTGAAACAACACTACTCTCACTATCACTAACCCTGTCTAATGACTGAATGCGCACCTCTCCATCAGAGTTCTAATTAATGTACACTTATCACATATAAAATTATGACTAATGACAAAGGAAGACTGACTGAACATCCTGCACTCCACACACTAAACAAGCTGAATGTTGGTCATGATTAACATTAACGTACCTTTTGTGAACTTGATGATATTGAACAGGTCCGGCGTGGATGGTGTCCACATGCATTTTAACTGAAAAAAAAAAAACAGCATCGCTTGACAGAAAGAATAAAAATAAGGACCCGACAGAAAAGAAAAGTAAGACTACACTCAACAGAACTCACGGCAGCAGTTAGAAAACCGGAACTTTATGCTTTATATATTTCAGGTGACTGGCATATTTATTCATCATTATGTACTGTTTAATTTATTCTACTGTGCATCTACACTACAGCACAAAACATTTATAATTTCATTTCCAGACATTACCAAAAAAAATAATGTTAGAGAATAATTTTGTATGTCAGTAAAGAAAGCTACACTACTAAATAAGAAATCACAAAAAAAAACAAAAAAATAATAAAGGCTCCTGAATTTAGCATGTGTCGTGGCAATTTTCTTTGAGCTGTAACATAGTCAAACACAGTTGTCTTTAAATAGGAAAAAGGTTTATTAAG
>JAOVVF010000025.1:13442266-13455064 GCA_028565595.1 Duopalatinus emarginatus | reverse complement strand
CTGCTGTTTGGAAAATGCTGCTTTCACCTGCTTGTGGATAGATTTAAGAGTAGAAGACAACGTTGCACAGTAATTTTTCCTTGCCACTGTTGCCAACGGCTTGCTCATTAGGGATAAAATTCTATAAATGTATAACCCTTTTCATTATTTTCTGTAAAGCTGCTTTGGAAAAATGTCAATTGTTAAAAGCAGTATAATAAAATTGAATTGAATTGAATTGAATTAAACCTACACCGTAAATGCTAGAAAAGATGCAGATTAAAATTGAAACACTCCGTTAAAATTAGAAATACTCGACATTTACTGTTTATACGCCTCGGTCCGAAAAGGGCATCGTGACTCTGGGTCTATAAGGCGAGTCCATCCGCCATGTTTTTAAACCTGAACACTGGAACTCAGAGCTGATAAACTGCATATGACAGGATTTCCCGCTGCCTTTTCTGCTAAAGCTGGCAATGTAAACCTGCTACCTAATAAGTAGACCACTAATATTACTACAGAAACCCCCTTACTTAATGTTAATGAGCTTACTATTATTGTTATTATAATTGTTATTATTATTATTATTATTATTATTTCTAATTTATCTCTAAAGAAGCAAAGCAGGAGCTTACCTTTACCGCAGAAAAATCCGGTCAGCTGGACCTCCACAGCACTTCTACACAAATTTTTGCATTTTTGGTCTGCCCAAAAATAGCCTGTCAAGTCTCGTTCAGAGTGCATGCGCAAAGTTAAAGGCGATGTACTTTTTGGTTAAAGTTTACTTAGTTTTTTTAGGTTAATGTACAGTGACAAAAATTATTGAAATACAACTAGGATTTTTATACCAACATTTACTTACCCCACACAGTTAATTTATTACATGAATAAATTGTGTAGATGTGTACGTTTTTACTTGAAAAAAATGTGTTTCCTGAATTAAAATTTTATAGTGTGAACTTTAAGAGAATTTTATGAGAATTAATTAAGTATATTTTACTACACAATTTGTCTTCAGTGTAGACACAAGGAGTATGTTTAGGCTTACTCAAAAAAAGTACACACGTTATAAGCAATTGTATTTTTATTTTATTCCTTTGACACATTTTTTAGAACACACAGGATTTTCTAACTGCAGCTAGAACGTTATGTATAAAAATCCACTCAGCTGTGCTGTCATCTGTGGTTGGGAATCGATGACTCAGTGTGTGTTGGTGTCACTCACACACACAGACACACACACAGAAGGATTAGGAGGCAGAAATGCAGGGGTAACACACAAGGTGCGTTTTATTTACAGAACAACCAAAAATATAGAGTAGAGGTCTAGGTCGGGTCCCGCTGGGACCCGCGGGACGCGACGCAAATCTTGCGGGAACGGACGGTTTGCACTTAGCGGCGGGCGGGAGCAGGCGGCTGAAACGAAACACTGCGGGATTATAGACTATAGCCTAAAGGTAATTCCAATTAAGTAAAATACAGAGAATGAGAATAGAATATGAAACTGACTTTATTTTATTTAAAAACTACATGAAAATAAGGAAATAGGAGCGCTATTCCCGACAAGTGCGTCAAAAGCTGCAGAAAACGAAAACGAAACAAACCCCACGAATCTCTTCATTAATATCCTATATTACGTTTTCTCCTACGGGATGAAGAAGACACAAAATCAATGTATCTCTATCAATGTGCGGGAGTAATTCTCATAGCTTCGTGGGTTGCGGGCGGGACTAGAAATACACATTGCGGGAATGGGCGCACACGTTGCGGTCGCGGGCAGTAATGGGCAGAATTTCAGCGGGAGCGGGCGGTAGTGGCATGAAAAAAACAGTCCCGCGCAGTTCTCTAATATAGAGCGACCACTCAACTTGAGGTGAAGTGGAGGAACACCCAGTGACCACCAGGGGGAACCCAGCCTCGCGCTGGACCGCGGCGACAGGGCACAAGCGCGTGGTGACACCTGGGAACAAACATTCAAACAAACAAACAAAGAAAACAAGGAGAGAAACCAGACGATGCGGAAAGGGAGCACCCCCGGTAGCATTATACGGAAAACAGGAAGAGATGAGAGCGCACGCAAGCGCGAGGAATCGCCAACCACCCGGAAGCGCGGAAATGCGAACCCACGAGGCTGGACGAGCGAGCGTGAAAGCGAGGCGGCCGAACGACGAGAGCGGAAGTAGGGAAAGCGAGAGAGGCGAGAAAAATATGGGCAGAACACAGAGCAGGAGATTGGGGAACAAAGAAGCCAAATAGGGAAGAGAATACCGCCGGAGCGGGTGATAGCGAGCTCAGTGCGTGCACGAGAGACGGACAACACTTCGCGAGGAATGACTGGAAGGAGGAGCTTAAGTACCAGAGTTAATGACTGTGAAAATAAACAACCGGTGTGGAGGATAGTAGGAATTGCAAACAGGTGGAAAGGGTATTAAGACAACCCGGAAGTATCAGTGAGGAAGAACGTGGAAAAAACGTTTCAGACCGAGTGTCAGGGGGTACCGTCAGGGTGGTGCTTGAGTTTGTGACAGTTGGTCTGTACATCCAGCAGCAGTACATTTTACTTTGGTTAATGCTAGAGCAATTGTTGCTTGTGATTAAATAAATATACCGCCTCTTCACAAATGTGATTGTAGATATGTATATATCTATATACATGTAGCATACATCAATTTCATTATGTCAGAAACAGATTTTTTAAGGCTTTAATATTAAGCATTTGACCAGATACAAGACATACATAAGCCAAAAGCCAAATTGGGTGAATAAAAAGACACACACTACATTTTATACAATTTTTAATAATTCTCAACATGATACAGTGTTTATTAGTCAGTTAATGACAACTTGTTACTTCTCCATTATGAGTGAAATATTCATTCCAATTCTTCAGTAGAGTAGGCTCCCAATTGCCATGACAACCATGACCAATGGCAGAGGTGTATAGAAGATAACAGCCAAATAACATACAGGATTTGTTCAGCTAAGGGTGCAACATACAGTTGGGGCCATTATGACAACATTAATCATTTACACCACAATGAACGTAAAACCACGAAACCAAACTGCATAAAGAAGTCCTAATTTAGAAAAATATTCAGGAAAATAGCCAGTGCTAAGGAATAAATTGAGTCTTGTAGTATCTAAAGAAAAAGTTTAGGTGTAGTATGCAGTGTAGAATTTCAGCTTTAAGTCAAATGGTTTAATAAAAATATTGCATTAACCTTTCAGTATATTTCCCAGACTCAAACGCTGTTGGACAAAGTAACGTGATTTTCAATATAAGGATTATTTTTAACACTTTAAATAAACGTATTTGCAGTTAGTTACTGCTCGAAGGCTGGAACCTATAGATATCACCAAGTGCCTCCTTGGTTTTGTCTACAGTAAATGAAAAAGCATACTCATTTGCTGAACCAGGTGACTGACTCAGCCATCTAAGAACATTTAATTTCTATGTTTTTGTGGTATGTTTTGAATTTTCATTCATGAAGTTGTCTCCAGATAGTAGACAGTGATACACCTACCTTCTCGAGAGTGTTCTTGACTGGGCAAAATATTGTGAAGAGGTTTTTCTTTACCACGGAAATTATTCTGTGCTCTTCCACTTTAAATGACCTCCATAGTCTTTCAGACCTTTTGGTGTTTGTGAGCTTACCACTGCATTCCTTCTTTTTAAGAGTGCATCAAATTGTAGATAGTTTTTCTCTCTGAAGTTTCTGCTTTCTTTTTGATAAGTCTGTTTTACTGCATATTACATACCAAATGAAATGTAACACTTGATACTTGATACCTTACCTAAACTTTTTCTGTGGATACTTCCAGATGCAATTCATTCCTTAGCACTGGCTATTTTTCTTAATGTTTTCCTAAATTGTGACTTCTCTATTGGTGTTCAACAAGGTTTACAGACTGTAGGCTGAAATACAAATTAATGCAGGAGAGCAAGGGTGGTCCCCAGCGCGGAGAGGATCGTTTGAGAGAATGAGGTGAGGACCCCAGAGGGCCGAGTAGAGAGCATCACAGTGACTCTTCCAAGTGTGGAGAGAGTCACAGGGAAAGGCGAGAAATCTCACCAAATTCAAGACCAATCCCTGGAGTCAATGCAGACTTCACATGCATATCCTGGTGTTTCTAAGCTTCCGTGGGATATGAGAGCAGAAGACCCACCAGAGAACATCTGGTAAAATCATGACACTGGAAGCACTGTCTCAGCGCCCAGAATTTGTTTGTGTGTTTGAGTATTCTAAACAGTTCTTACAAACGACATGGCTTGCACATTCGCCTGAAATGAGCTCAATCAAACATTTATTAAATGTGGTAGAAAGATCAATTTTTATTAGAGATCCTACAAATACAGAGTTTTGGCTGGCTATTCAGTTGGCTTGCTTCAAGACTACTGCACTTTGCCGGGGGTATTGCAGTAGTAGTAGTAGTTCCTGTCTTATGACATATATATCATGTTTGTTTGTAATTTAATTCAAAAAGGTAAACTGTCATATTTTATATGTATTGAATGCAAAGTGACATACACAGATATCCAGTATTTTCATTTATTAGAATATGTTAAGAAGATGTTTAAGAAGATCAAACAGAAAAGAAAGTAATAATACAGACATGTCCAATTTCTGACAAGTATGTTCATGTATACACTCAGTGCTGTTATGTTATTGAAGCCCAGGTTGCTTTGATAGTGGTCTTCAGATCATCTGTATTGCTAACTTGGGTGTTTCTAATTTTCCTCTTGACAATACCCCATAGATTCTGTATGGGGTTAGGTCTGGAGATTTGTCAGCCTGTCAAGCTGTCATGACTGGTGCCAAGAACAGACAAGCGCAGATACAGACAAAATACAGATTTATTAGCAAGGTTTAGGCAAAAGAGTAAACGGTAAACAGGCAAGGTCAGCAACAGAAGGGCAGATGACAAAAAGTACATACCAGAAGCAGGGTCAGGACAGTCCAAGATCATACACAGAATAGCAAACAATAAAATAGAGGGCAAAGGCAAAAATCTGTCAAAATATCAAAACAAGCACTGAAAGATCACGGTCAACATTCCATTTGGTTGTAGTTTAGGCACAGTGAGCAGGTGTTTCCTGCTTGAAAAAAAAAAAGGAAACCTAAAACTTGTCCACAGATGGAAGCTTGAAAGTAGACAACTACATTGACTTTGGAGATCATCATCCAGCACTTGACCTTACTTTACATATAACTGTTTTTATGCAATTACTTCACTAACACTAGCATTAATTTGGATTTTTACATTGTCACTGTATAAAAAGAGGAACTTTTATTTTCAGAGTAGCCAGAATGAACTGTAAATAGATGGAAAAAGTGGAAATTTTTTTGTTACTCCTATCCATCCAAGATAATGAAGAGCCCACTGAGATAGGTCTCCCGCACTGTCCCTACCTATAAACAAAACCTGCTATTTTTTTCTCTCTCACTTTTTGAGTATTTCCACCTACACTCATATGTAAGCCTTCCCACTTCAGGACTTTTACAAAACCTATTGTTTCTTCTCCAAAATGCAAAACACTATATTTCCCCGTTGCATTAACCTATCAGGTCTGCCTCATGTCTTTGCACAGAATATGAGTCAGATGTTGTTGTTTTTTATGTAAACAAGCGTAGGACTGGGATTGAAGAACATCCATGCAATCCAACATCAAAATATATTTGCAACCTCTACAACATATACACTCAAATAATTAGTGTTCTTAGCTCAGAACATCTTATTCAATTTATATCCAGCTGCTGGTATGCTCCTCCTATGTTTTGTCTTTCTATTTGTGAGATTCCTTTATCCACTAATACTTTGTACTATTTGGATTTCAGACCAGAAAATGGGTTTCTGGACAGTTCCTGACCATCACTAGAATGATATGAGGCTTTTTTTTACTTTGCTTGCAAAATATACAAAAGGAGACATTATCTTTCTACGTGTAGAGCAGGATGGGTGGTTATATGCTGCAAGTGCATATAACATAAAACTACATTTTAGATGTCTAAATATACATAAATATGTTTATGTATTAATAAGTGCATTTTGTATGCTATTTAAAAAATGCAAGAGATAGTTATCGTTCAGCAGATTTCTGCAGATTTTTAATTTTGCATCTGTTAGTTAATTAATTGAAATCTAAATTTAACATAATGACGTCAAATCAAGTCAAGTCAAGTGTCTTTTATTGTAATTTCTAACATATACAGTGGTGTACAGTACACAGTGAAACAAAACGGCATTCTCCAGGACCAAGGTGCTACATAGAACAAAAAATTATGCAACAAAACATAAACCAGGAAAAAATCAATAGAACAAAGCATGAAGAAAGGCATAGTGCAGAATACAAAAAAAACTCTTAAGGTCCAAGAACATAAGAAATCCATACAAAAATATATTTTAAAAGCCTCACATGACCTCCATGCACTGTCTGACAGGAACAGAAATTACATTTTTCCATGGATGCATACAGTCACATGACACAGTTCCAGGATTTGGTCCTGATTTTGGTTTAATGTATTTTTTGACAACCTACCTATGTGGATTGCTCATCTGGGAACTCCATTGTCATAAATGTGAATGTGTGATGCCTTAGGATGTGCTAGCGACTTATCCAGAGTGTATCCTGCCTTGTGCCCAGTATTCCCAGCATAGATTCTCAACAACAATAAGAAAAAAGTGTAGTTTAACCACAGTGAATGCATGAAGGATGCCTTGTTTAAAATGTCTAAAAATCTATACAAGCTCTATTGAAAGCTCTGTGCCAGGCAATATTTTTATAATTTCCCTGCTTTTCAGAAGAGTTCAAAGTGTGACAATTCAAAAATCAGATGCTCCTACCGAGGTGATAAGAAAATAAAACCTCTAAGATTGTTTCTTCCTTCCTTTGTTATCTCACAGGACCAGTGACATTTGGGAGCAAATGTTGCATAATGACTTAAGCTTAAGTAATCTGGTCAGTAGTTTAAATAAGTAATAAAAGGTCACAGCCAGACCAGTAGATGTTGGTCAAAAGTGAATGCATTTTGTTTGGTCTTGATTGTTTGACCTGCAGTTGTCTAAAGGGGTTGAAATAGGTTTCGTGTTGAGTTTTGTGAATATATGCCTAGAGCCAGGAACTTGCTTGAAAGAGTCATGCCCAGCAGTCTCCAGTTCCAGATTTAATTTGGGCAGAATCTCAAGAATCTCTACAGAAAAAGCTCTGAAATGCCCAATACCTTAGTACCTAAAATGTACTTATAGTTTACCCTAATATTTATTTACTTTTATACTACTGGGTAAACACCTCTTGTATAAATAACAACACTACCAAAAAAAATATTTGCTATTCGTATGTCGCTTCTCCTGCAGCCTCTGAAGTTTTTTCTTAGCAAAGCAAATGGAAAATCTCTTTGTACCTAGTCTGACAGGCACAGTAGTAATTATATGCATTATAAAATATTCAGGGTTTATTTGAGTGACAGTGTCTATGGATTATTCAGTTTGAGAATAGAAACAAAGCAAACAGTAGAATCTGAAAAAAAAACTTTGTTCTCTGCACTATTTTAATATGTATGTAAGAGATTTTAAAATGCATTATTATTTGTTGGTATGAAGAAAGGCTATTGTGTATTTTAAATTTTTCTGTTGGACTTCCAATTATCTCAGATACATTTGGATTTCTGCCAGCTTTCATCATGATTAAGAGTGTTTATGTAGTTGTATTTGTAGCTCCAGTTAGTTGATATTCTGGCTTCCACTGGATATGTAATTTTATCATCCGTTTTCTTTCGTTCTCTGTCACTCTTTCTTTCTGCGTCTGGAGATGCAGGATTTAGGCAGCTTTGTGGATGCAGATGAGTGATTGTTCTTTTCATTCCTCTCAAACTAAATGCAATTAAGACAAATATTGAAATTTTTGTACGAGAAAGTCACATGTCTGTGTGTAATTTTTTACTCTTTAATTTATTCTCACTGTATGTTTGGAGCTATGATTTTAATTAATCGAAAGGACAATCGCCACCTGCCATTTTAATGTCAACAGGATGCTGAAAGCCTGAACCAGAGGAAACCTCATGAATATTTGAAAGATATGGCAGAAGGTGTGTTGCCCCAGCAAGGTAAATCACTCCTGTTCTCAATATAGATTGTCCATCCAGCATTGACATTCAGTCTAAATAGGTGATAATTTAAAAATGTTAAATACTGGGTGAAAAACAATAGAACAATTCCTCAAAATGCATTAACGAAATACCAATTTAAAACTTTGAGACAAGGTATACACCGAAAATGAAAAAAGACAGAGCCCAGACAAAGAAAATGCAAAATCGTTTTATTAATCCTATTGAAAAGAGAGAGGGTGAAAATATATGCATGGATAAAAATTGTAAAATTGTAACTGTTGTGTTGCTGTTTTTCAGAATGTCTAATTGTCTTTGTATTGCTTGCTGTGTGCACCCTTTCAGTTGCTCTTTTTATGCAACTCTTAATGGCAAGAGCAGCTGGAGTAAGTTTTCTGTTTACACTACTGATTTACGTAAAAAGTGGTGATCTGTTGGTTCTTCCTACTCTAAACATTTAATTCTCATTTGATTTTGCATAGACTGTGCTGAGGGTAACTGATCCCCATGCTCTGTTTATTTATCATAAACCTTTCTCTGTATTAAAATGTCCTCCCTTCAGTGTGCAGAATGGAAGACGGGTCCTCTTAGTGGGAATAAGAATGAGAATTTCAACTCCTTTTCCCAGCAAAGTATGGCATATACTTTACAAAAACCTATATACAATACAAATACAACTATACATTTTTACGTTTGCCTTGATTTTTGTATAAATGTTGTATAACTTAAAATGCTTTACCCGGGAGAGTTCGAACAGGGGTTGAAACAAAAATTTTAATTAAGCATAAATGACTAGTGAATTTTAATACTATATAATGTGACTGCATAATATGCTATACTAATAAGTACATTAAAAGCTATGAGCAGTGCATCCAAGTAGTGCTTTAGAAACAGTAATTTTCTTCATGCGCATAATCATATACCCTCTATAAATGGGCTTGTGTTTCCCAGCTTAATTTCTAGAGATATATATTTTCTAGAGAAAAATACGAAATTATTTTGAATTTGTGTGCTCTTTGTCCCTGAGTAATTGTTTTGTCAGCATTTAAATTTTTTAATGATATGTAAAAAAAAAACAATATATAAATTTCTAACATTTATAAATAATTATTCTGAAATTATGTAATCTCTTGCTATCTCTATGGGCAATTCCTGCCCTAAATTAAGCCATACACACTAGGGTTGGGCGGGATTGTCTTTTTCCAGGGGAGGGGGCAGTTTACAGTATTCACATGTTTCGTTACAAAAAAAAGAAACAGTGTCAAACATTACTTATTACTCTATCTAAATTATAATACATAATAAACCAAAGTGTAAAAACATCTATCAAATACACTTTTCATAGTTTCCCACGAATAGTGTGCGGATATATGCTGTAAAGTCTGTGTCTCCCTGCAGTGACCAGATGAGAAAGAGTGTGCCCACAAGATGAGGCAATCTTGGAACTGTACAGGGACATATAATTTATTGGCAGGACAGCTATTTGGTCAGCAGCGATTGGATTTGGCAATAGAAATCTGCTTGTCAAACTCCCAACAGATAGTGGACTCCTTAATGGATGGTGGTAGGATGCTCAGGAGAGTAGATACAAGATAAAGCATCCACCTTAGTGTTGTGACTGCCTGGATGGAAAGTGATGGAGAAGCATAAGCGGGAAAAAAAAAAAAGACCATCGAGGCTGATGAGTGTTAAGCATTCTTTGAATACTCAAGATTGTTGTGATCAGTCAGCACAACAAAATGGTGAACTGTCCCCTCAAGCCAGTGTCACAACTCCAATACTATGCTATGCTAACTCCAATACTATGCTATACTATTCCAATGCTAATTTGGCGGCTAATAGCTCCCTGTCCCCAATGCCGTAGTTGCATTCTGCCTGAAGAAAGCTATGGGGTAGAGTTTGGGTGGAGGACCACTGCGTTGCAAGAGCACAGCACCCTTCCCAGACTCAGAGGCATCTACCTCAACTATGAACTGGGATTAAGGATCAGGGTGTTTAAGAATTGGGGCTATAGTGAAAGCAACTTTAAGGGCCTCAAAAGCAGTCTGGACTTGTTTAGACCACACTAAATATGATGAACCCAAGAGCTGTTCAAGGAGTAAGGGGTAGGATGTTCAGGGGAATCTCTTCCATATGCAAAAAACTAGCTTGGATTGTGACTGCTTGGATGAAGTTTTTAAAAGTAAACTCTACACGCTTTCCCAGGGTCAGTACCTTAGAATGTTGTGGACATAGTCCACATTTAGCCCAGAATCACCACAGTACAGACAGAGATGGTTGCTGATCCAGCGCTGGCGTTCCTTCTGGGTCAGGCCTGATAGAATCACACTGCATTAGTTTGTGAGCTCCGGTACCTCCCACGTGTTGCAATTCTTACAGTCATACTTGGGTCAACAGCTGATCCAGATGGATGGACATAGAGTAAAGTTTATCCAGAGATAGTTCATCAGACGTTAAAGCCCCAGAATCCGCTGTCTGCATGATGACCGAGTTTTCTGTCATGACCGGCATGAAAGAGACAATCACGGATAATGAAAAGAGGCTTTATTAAAAAGGGCAGATCCGAGGGCGTCGCTAAACCCTTAATAGAGTAAGATGTATTTGGTTTAGACTCCCACAGAGGTTTTGCTTATTTTAACAGAGCTTTAATCTATAAAAAAATTTCTTACTACTGCTGAAGTTCATTAGCAGTATATATACAAGTTAATGGCGATGAATGTACGCACCTAGAACTACTAGGCCTAGTACATCTGGATTTCTGGATCTCGAGCATCCAAGCCTTCCTTAGCTGTGCCAGAGATGGATGCAACCACTTTAAAAACATAAATTCTTCTCTCACTAAAAGCCAAAATCTCCAGAGTGATAAAAGCACTTGTGGATGACTTCAGCTGCCTTAAAACTGAGCTACAAGCAGTTAAATTGGAGATTATGAACAACATGGCGGCAATTCACTCTGAGTTTGCCCAGATGAGGGCCTCCATTAAAGTGGTGGAGGTCAGTTCAAGTGACAACTCTACAGGTGATGGTGGCTAACTTAAAAACAGAGCTGACAGAGTTAAGAGAGAAGTGTGAGGACATAGTAAGGAGACATAATATCAGGATTCTGAGGGTTCCCGAAACCAATGAATGTTACTATTGTTACTATTTCCATTTCACTTTAAGTGTGAATGACATTAAGGTTAGTTCCAATGGTCTTAATGTGAATTTATGTGAACTTGAAGAAATGTTGTTTATAAGGGGCGGGGCGGATTCTGGATCATCAATTAGCCAGAGAACTGCTAATCAAACTATTCCAGAAATAAATGATGAGCCAGGCTTGAAAATGACAGATCGCCACAAAATTAATTTCTGTATTCAAAAGACACTACAAAAATCCTAGGTTCTTATTTAATACTGAGTAAGAAACTAAGTAAAACTAAGTAAGAAGAAGACCACTAAGTCCACACCATCTGTATGTAGTAATGATGACTTTATGAATTTTTTTAAATTATAAAATTGAAAATATAAGGTACAAAATTAGTACTGTTAATCTAAACCCAGGTAATCTGATAACAAACCAATTATAGCTACATCAGATCAGCAATTAGAGTCTTTTAACCCTCTCCAAGAGTTAATTTCACTAGTTTCATCATCAAAATCGTCAACATGTATATTAGATCCTGTACCCACAACTTTTCTCAAACAGATACTACCGGAAATAATCAAAATAATATTTTAAAAATAATAAATTCCTCTTTTAGTGCTGGCTATGTCCCTAAATTATTTAAATTAGCAGTTATTAAACCTCCAATTAAAAAAACGAATCTGGACCCCTGCCAGCTGTCTAATTACAGACAGAGATCGAATCTCCTCTTCATTTACAAGATCTTAGAAAAGGTTGTAGTGCAACAGTTATGTTCATATCTGCATAGCAATAACATTTTTGAAATCTGTCAGTCAGGATTTAGGCCACATCATAGCACAGAGACAGCGCAGGTTAAAGTTGTAAATGACCTGTTATTGGCCTTTGATCAGGTTTGTGTCTTGACTTAAGTGCAGTTTTTGACAACATTGACCACGCTATTCTCCTTCATAGGTTGGAGAATGTTGTTGGAGTACAGCCTTGTCGTGGTTCAGGTATTATTTGAGTGACCATTATCAGTTTGTAGCTGTAAATGGTGACTATTCTATACCAAGTAAAGTTAAGTTTGGTGTTCCACAAGGTCCTGCTTTAGTCCCAGTATTATTTTATTGCTTTGTTCTCTGGTTGTTCCAGTAGGTGCATAAACAAACTGCAGTTATTCCAGAATGCAGCAGCCAGAATCCTTACTAGAACCAGAAAATATTAACATATCACCCCTGTCTTAGCCATACTGCACTGGTCAAATTTCACATAGACTATAAAACACTGCTACTGACGTATAAAGGAGTGTCTTGCACCACAGTACCTTAGCGAACTTCTAGTCTCTTACGATCCTCCATGCCTACTTTGGTCAAAAGGTGCAGGCTATTTGCTGAAGCCTCAAATTATGAAGGCTACAGCAGGGGGCAGATCCTTTTTCTTGTAGAGCCCCACAACTATAGAACAGCCTTCCAATTAGTGTTCGGAACTCAGACACAATCTCAGTCTTTAAGTCTAGGCTGAAAACATATTTGTTTACTCAAGCATATTCTTCATAGTTTTCCTGTAGTTCAAGGCATAGAGCTGGAGGGTTCATGGTTATAGAGTGTTTTGGTA
>JAOVVF010000025.1:13401122-13414372 GCA_028565595.1 Duopalatinus emarginatus | reverse complement strand
TTTTGATTTTGTTACTTTGTAATGTCAGTTATTGTGCACTGTGAGCTACTGTAACCAAACACAAATTCCTTGTATGTTAGAGCATACTTGGCCAATAAAGTCCGATTCTGATTCTGATTTTGATCTATCTAGATCAGATTCATGAAGCAACAGAAATGTAAAATCTCTGCTGCTGTGCACTGAGGATCAAACCGTTTCTCTGTGGGACGCTGAGTTCATACAGTTAAAGGAAAATATGAAGATAGGCAAAAGAACAAATAATTATTAATCGCATAACTGAAGACTTTTTGTGGATTTTCTCGAAGTACAGTTTAATAACACTGAAAGTAATGTACAGTTATGATGTGTTTTATACATATTGAGCTTTTCTCAGCTATGATGTCTCACTGAATTAAGTGACAGCTATTTAAATGAAGTGAATTGAGTTGATGATGCTGAGTTCATACAGTTAAAGGAAAATATGAAGATAGGCAAAAGAACAAATAATTATTAATTATTAAGCTGATTTTAAGTGCAAAATTTGATATTAATGAAACAATCCAAGATGATAGTAAAAATAATAGAATTAAAATATAATATAAATGAATAGGGCTCATTTTAAAACTAAGGCCCAGGACAACAGATTAGATACACAGATAGACAGATAGACTTGTGTGTGTGTGTGTGTGTGTGTGTGTAAACCGTTATATAGTATTGAACTGGTATCGGTTTGTTAAGTCATATAAGTTCTACATAAATAAACCTGATGCTGAATGACTCCTATTCTCAGGTCGGAATTACACCGTTTTACGACCTCCGCGCGTTCGACAGACGAACTGGGAACTGGGCCCAGCTTTCTGTTAGCAACCAGCTATGCAGTTAAATCGGAAGAGTAATGTATCATTTCCTTCTCGAACAGCGAACAATACAGTTAACCTTTTAGATCAAAGAATGTAATGTCTGTATATTGACGTATTAATGTGAATCTAATAGCTGTAATTATATCCAGTCATTTAAAGATGAGTAGTTTTATTTCGGTGATATCTGACGCTGAGCGCCGCCATGTTGATATGACGTCATTCTGTAACCGGAGCAGGAAGTCGGATTTGAGGACCTTTAGTGTGTCATGTTCACTAATAAGTCTTTTCACCACCATGAACCAGGATCACTTAATATTAAAGCTTTTCTCCTTTAATAAACATTTCTGAAATACAAACATTCTACATACAGTTCATTTTCTACCAAATAATCTTCTACATGTTATTATTAACAGGTGAACCATGTATTTAAATAAAAACAAATATTTATAATAATAAGATAAGTGCAGAGTGATTATTAGTAGACTGATGTCTCTGTCCTCAGGTACAGTGTTTACACTCAGGACAGACACAATGTGAGTAATAATACTAACAGCTCCATCTTTAACAGCTCTATTTCACTATCCTAACTTGATGAAGGAATAGTTCATCATAATAAATATTAAATACAAGAACCACAGTTTGCATAATTATATAAATAAATTGTGACATTTTTCAATCGCATAACTGAAGACTTTTTGTGGATTTTCTCGAAGTACAGTTTAATAACACTGAAAGTAATGTACAGTTATGATGTGTTTTATACATATTGAGCTTTTCTCAGCTATGATGTCTCACTGAATTAAGTGACAGCTATTTAAATGAAGTGAATTGAGTTGATGATGAGTTACAGATGTGTTGGTGGGGAATGTGAGTCAGTAGGTGTGGTGAGAAACATCCAGATACACTGTGTTTACATTTTATACAGATGGATGAACAGAAGATGCATTACAGCACTGGTTAATGATTTATTCTCAGTAATATATCCTTCATCTACACATTTATTATTGCACTTGTATATGATGTGACGTTAATAGACACAACAGCCACGCCCACATGTCGGAGACTAGAAATAAATTAAGACTTAGATTGTAATAGACAGATAGATAAATCGACTGGCTGACCAGTAAACCAAATGAAATATGAACTTCTCAGAGAGTCTGTGGTTTTTGTCTGTATGAGCTGTTTCTGTAGACGAGCTCCGTCTGTAACTCACACTGACATGTTGACCTACCCTGTATCTGTACAAACATGTACCAGTTAAAGATTCAGATTGCTGACACAAGCTACAGTTCATATAGATACCTGACGTCTAAGCGCCTGCTACTGAATGTTAACTTAATGGATGCTGAGTTGGCTTTTTTAATTCATTATTAATACTAAACCTCTCAGACGGCAACCTTCCTACTGACCGGTGCAGTTTCTCGGCTGTTTGGCTTGAAGAAACCTTACCTGGAGCACCGCAGTCAGCGCAGCACTCATTCCCCGGTCTGTCCAGAAGCTCCAGAAGCCGGCGTCTGTTCGTCTCTTCCCCTGAAGCCATGCTGATCACTCGGATCTCTCAGACGGATGAACACCGAGCGCTGCGCTATGTTCCCGATGGATTCGGCTCGGTGATGTCACGCGTAACGCCAACGGTCTCTCGGATTCACGCACGTCGGGCAAGTCCGGACTGAGGACACATTTCAGGAGGCGATGACGGGATTCTACTAATGTGAGATTACTAGTTTAAGATCAGCTGAATCTGTGTGCGGTGGAGCCAGAAGCTGTCGTGCAGAATGAATCCGTGAAGCTGTGTGGGTTTGTTTCTCTCAGCACTCGACTCGTGGGTTTCCCGCCCTTCACTGAGACAGAGACCTCAAGCGGTGGTGTTTTACATGTCTTTACTTATTTCACACGGCTAAAGATTGAGGAAGACAAAACCTACAGCTGTCTCTATAATAAATATTGTCAATACTGAAGAATACTTCTGTCTATTGAAGCCTGAGTACAGTGCTATAATGTGGCACATTTGTACACATCACTGAGTCAAATGGCAGTTTCTTATAATACTCTATATCCTACTGTACACCACAGTATATATATGGCACACCCCATCTGAATTAGTGTTTAGGTGTTTCAGCTACACCCACTGCTAAGAGGTGCCTAAAACCAACATACTGACACAATCTCTACACACCAGTAGTACAACAGGTCACAGTACTGCAGAGTTTTGACTTTCAGAGGATACCACCTTCAACACAAGAATTTTCTGCCCTAGTCAACTGTCAGTGCTATTATCAGGAAACGGAAGATCCAAGAGCAACTCAACCACAAAGTGGTAGACCACGCAAACTTACAGGGCACTTAAACATGCAGTGACGAAAACGGTCCATGACTTGCGTTTCAAACTGCTTCAGAAAGGAACATGAGCACAATAACTCTGTGTCAGAAGATTCATGAAACCTGAGATTATACCACACATCAACTGGATTAGTGTATCCATATTAATGGTTACTATGGTTTTAAAATGGGATGTCCAACAAGCTCATACAGGTGTCATGGTAATGTGTACATTTTTCTGGCCACATTGGTGTACCTACTGATTTTTTTTTTATTTTTTATTTTTAAAGGTTTAAAATATATGTATTTAATGTGTTGCTTTTATAAGGCAGAACTCCAATTTGCAGCTCTATATGAAATTCTTATATAAACTTTTACAAAGTGTAAGATATTTTTCAGAAAGCACACACTGTTGGCTTCTGCACTGTGCTACTGTTGCAATTTAGTCTAAAAGCAATGTTATTCACAACAAGTGGTATGGGGACTGAGGATTTAATCAATACACACTCTAATTTTAATCAATACAGACATGTTATGCAATCAACTTCCAGTAACCTTAAAACTACTTATAAAAAAAAAAGAAGAAAAAAAAAGGAAGAAAAGCCTGTATATGGGCACTAGCTGTGTATGCCAAGTAAGAACAGCAACATTTTCCATATGCACAATACACAGAAAATAAAAGCAAAAAACTGATGCACACATTCACACAGATGAACACAATGTGATGGCGGGATTTCTGCATACAGACCAAATTCTGAAGGAGTAAAAAAAATTGATTCATTTACCACTCACAAAAATTAGTAGCTTCTGTCCATTCAAACTATAGACTGATGCGTCTTCCTTGCTGCTGTAAATGATCTAAGGCAAGACACTAAACTACAAGCATTTGAAGATCTTGAAAGAGACCTCTCTATCGTGAGGAGTTGGAGCTGGAACGTGAGCGGTGTCTTCTGCGGCCCGGAGATCTGGAGCGAGAGCGTCTTCTTACTGGGGAGCGGCGACGTGGTGACCGAGACCTATGTTTAGTTTGAAATATGTTTAAAAAAATTAAAAAATATATAGTGTATTTACAAACTATAGCAAAACAACAGATGGTTAGGGCAACAAATGATAAAGTAGTAAGAAACCACGAAAAATATAGCAGCTTTGAACTCTTATATGGTAAATAACAAATAAACCTAAAGAAGCAAATACTGACCTTCTTCTCATGCGAGGTGGAGTACGGCGCCACATGGGTGGCGGAGGGGGCATCCTACGTGGAGGGGACAGCCTGCGTGGGGCAGGTCGCATCCTCTGAGCCAGAACAGCCGTCGCTGTAATTTCTTGACCATCTATCTGACCTGAAAAAGCAAAGATGAAAGTGTTGTTTCCAGTTTATTATATACACACTTGCAGCAGCATTTTTGTTCTTTTGGCTATTACAAAACCACAAGTGGACGAAAACACAAGTTGTGGTTCTACAAGATTTGCAGAAGCTATTTTAAAATTAATATTGAGACCCTAAGGCTTTCTCTGTTAGTCATGCTGTCATAGCAGGCCTACTTAAGTGTCAGTTTGCACTCTGATAATAATAACCCATTAGCCCACTCTATAAGAGCATACTGAATAATCCATTATCTGTTGAGTTGCACTTAATAAGCCTAAATGATGATGGTACCAGAAGCTGACACTAGTACGCCTCAGCCTGATCGATTCTGATATTTTGCTTTACCATCTGGGGCATTCTAACCTTGCAAAATCCTGTAGCTGTAGATAATCTTGACTGCATATCCTAAAGACTGACACTTCCCAAAAACACTTTTGCCCAATACTTTTCTTTCTCATCTAGAAAGCATTGCCCAAGAGCTGCTGTAGTCTTGTCATGCAATGTACAAGATAAGACAAGATTATATGCTTGTGATGCATAGCTTTGACCAAGACATACAGTGCCTAAAAAAAAGTATTCATACCCCCTGAACCCACAAACGTAGATGTTTTTTTTTTTTTTTACTTTGTAGACCCACCTTTCACTGCAATTATAGTCTTTTCTGGTATGTCCCTACCAGCTTTGCACATCTAGACACCGAAACTTTTGCCCATTCTTCTTTGCAAAACAGCGCAAGCTCAGCCGGATTGGATGGAGAGCGTCTGTCAACAGCTTTCAGATGCTCAATGGGATTTAGGTCTGGACTTTGACAGGGCCATTCTAATACAGGAATTTTCTTTGATCTAAACCATTCCATTGTAGCCCTGGATGTATGTCCTGCTGGACAGTGAACCTCCTCCCCAGTCTCAAATCTTTTGCAGCCTCCAACTGGTTCAAGGATTTCCCTGTATTTAGCTCCATCCATCGTCCCTCTCCCTGCTGATGAAAAGCATCTCCAGAGCATGATGCTGCCACCACATTTCACACTGGGGATGGTGTGTTCAGGGTGATTTCCACCACACATAGCACTTTGCATTTAGGCCAAAACATTCAACTTTGGTCTCATCTGACCAAAGCACCTTCTTTCACATGTTTCCCCTACATGACTTCTTATGGTTGTATTTCAATAATAGCTTTCTTCGTTCCACTCGTCCATAAAAACCAGACTTGTTGTCCTGTGGACAGATTCTTCCACCTAAGCTGTGGATTTCTGCAGCTCCTGCAGAGTGACCATGGGCCTCTTGGCTGCATCTCTGACCAGTGCTCTCCTTGCTTGCTCTGTCAGTTTAGGTGATGGCCATGTCTAGGTAGGTTAGCAGTTGTGCTATACTTTTTCCATTTTTGGATGATGGATTGAACGGTGCTTCTTGAGATGTTTAAAGCTTGGGATATTTTTTATAACCTAACCTTGCTTCAATCTTCTCCACAACTTTGTCCCTGACCTGTCTGTTAAGTTACTTGGTTTTCATGATGCTGTTGTTCACTAATGTTCTCTAACAAACTCCTGTGACCTTCATAGAACAGGAGTATTTATACTAAAAGTAAATTACACAGTTACACAGAAGGACTCTATTAACTAATTAGGTGACTTGTGAAGGCAATTGATTGCAGTGGATTGTATTTAGGGGTATCAGAGTACAGTGGGCTGAATACAAATGCACATCACACTTTTCAGATTTATATTAGCTGACATCTATATTAGATAATTTTGAAAACTGTCTATCATTTTCGTTCCACTTCACCATTATGTGCTACTTTGTGTTGTTCTATCACATAAAATCTCAACAAAATACATTCAAGCTTGTGAGTGTAAGTTCGCAAAATGTGAAAATGTTCAAGACCAAGAAGTTCTAAGATATTGTAAATATTTCTACTGAACTGAGATGGGATGTGCCTTGTTTGCTTATTATAAAGTACCATCTATCTAATCTTTCCATCATCTATCCATCTTTAACTCAAACAAGAGATCTTACATTTATGAAAACACTTCGTGTCTTTACTGTCTGGTTATGCAAGACTTTTCTGTAAGTTACACTGTAGATGGTCACTGCCCCAAATGTTTAATTGCGCCAAATGTGACTTAAAAGGGACTTACAGTTTTTGTGTGCATTCATTTGGCTATCTGGAGAGTCTACAAACTGTTAAATAAGACAATCGAGCTTTGGCTTCCCTTTCTACAACAAATGGGGTGTCATATAATAATCACACTAAACCATTTGAATAACTTCACCTAATGTGCAAGTAAGCAATTTTACAAATATTTATAACATTTATGTACTTTAAATGTAAGTAATTGACTTCATGCAAGTCTAAACAAACTACTTCAGCAGCGATTTTATCTTAACTAGCGAGATTCGAAGTAACTGGAGACAAAACTTTAGAGACCCTTTAAACCCTTAAGGATTAAAACGACTTATAAAAATTGGCGGAGAAATAAAAAAAAAAGAGCTTTTTAACCATATTGTTTATTTTTCCAACAAGACAACAAAAACTCAAATTGTTATTAAATGTAATAAGTGAATATTAAAAATGTACTGCATTGAGACCATTGCATGACAAATGAATTGTTTTATACTATGATCAACATTTTATTTACAAGTAAATTGGAAGAACATACCTCCATCCATGTGTTTCAGAGCCTTCTGGGCATCCTCTGAAGTTTCATACTCGACATAGGCATAGCCTCTTGACAGGTTTGGATGACATCGGTCTGGTGGCATGTCAATCATTTTGATCTTCCCATATGTTGAAAAGATCTCTTGAATGTGATCCTAATAAGACACAAACAGATGAAATTGCAAGTTTACATGCTCTTATTGTAGTTAGTCTATATGGCTTGCAAAGTACACCTTACCTTGGTGACATTCCTGGTCAGTCTTCCAACATGAAGCTTGGTGGGCTTTGGGCTAGGGCTTCTCCTTTTCCGCTCTTTTTCATCAACTCTCTTCTGGGACTTAGACCTTAAATTGCATAATTAGATTAGCCAAAACCTCTTAAGTTTCTAAAACAAAACACTGAGGCCAAAAAAGGCCACCATGGAAAACAGCTAATTAAACCTAATGTCAGCCAGTTAACCCATCTTCATGCACTGGTTTCTATTTGAATATTATTTAAACCATTACCTGTGCAACAAGTAAAGAAAATAAATTATTTGACAAATGAAAACAAACACTGAGTTTAGAAATCACTGGCAGGTTACTGTGAACAAGGATGTTTTTCACATGACGCAAGAACATATTGTATGCATACCGTATTGCTTCTGAAGGGTGATGGGTGAGAATCAACAAAGCAGTCTGTTTTTTAAACATACATGTCAAGAAGTCAGACTATAACTATAAGACCTTTAACACAGCAGTGGATGGAGGTAATGATCTGATTGCAAATTGCTGTTAAAACAAAGATAATCCTTTGTATGCAAGACATGGGTCCTTCTTGAGAAAATGAGAGGATGAAATACAAGCCTATCTTCAATCAAGCTTTGCAAAATGTCATTAAAATTAAATGTGATGTGCAAATACTTTAAGACCTACATTTAATTCAAGTAGAACAGACAACATATCAGCTGTAGAAAATGTAAATATTGGATAAATATTGTAAAAAGTTTGAATTTGATGCGAGCCTCCAGCTCTTCTTTTAACACCACCCTGTAATCATTTAGGAACCGAGGATACCAACTGCTGCAGATTTAAACTGAAACGTATCCCTATTCTACTTCAACTGCAACATTTTGGGGTCTTGTTTTATTTTGTGTTTCATAATGCATCAAATATTTTCAATGGATGACAGGTCAACCACCCCGACTTTTCAACTACCCAGCTATGTTGTAATAATACATGCAGAACATGGCCTGGCATTGTTCTGTTGCAATAAGCAAGGTCTTAATTTAAAAGTAATGTATGGCATTAACACTACATTAACTGAATTAACAACCTACTTTGAACGTGACCGCCTGCGATTGTCATGGCGACGTCGGCTTGGGCTGGGAGATGCTGACGAACCAGAGGAGCTAGAGGACCGTGATGAGCTGGACGAGCCAGAACGGCTAGACCCTGAAGAGGAGCTGGAGCCACTCGAAGAACCTGAACTAGAACCAGAGCTGCTACTGGAGCTGGAACTGGACCTAGACCTAAATTGAGACACAATGTAAGCCAGAATTGTAAATAAAGTGAAAAAATATATACAAAAAACAGCTGAAATAAGACACATGCTGCAAAGATGACCTGCTACTGCTGCTCCCAGTTGAGTTACTGCGTCGCTTGCGGTTCTTGTCTCTGCCCCTCTCTTTCTCAGCACCTTCCTTCACCACAGCTTTATCTTTGCCCCTCTCTCGAGCTTTATCTTCTGACCGCTCCCTGCGTTTGGTAGGTGATGGAGCCCTGTGAAAATAAGAACTCATTTTCAATAATTAATACATTAAGCAGCTAAACTCTTTTAAAGAAAAATACTACAAATATCATTTAAAAATATAAAACAACTATTTGTTACAGGATCTGTTGTTCTTCCATCTCAGATCCACATTTTTTAAGGTTTTGGCCAGTAAAAATTCCAGGTATTAAAGCCGGAGCAATAAATCAGCGAGTCGATGTCATACACTCTGATAAACTACAATAGCAGATAAATCAGAAACAGGGCACCAAAGCATTGGATCATTCGACCAATTCATGTTGTCTATGCGCAGTTTGTCCACCAGAGGGCATGCTGCAACGCCACTGTTTTAACACAAGCACATTTTTCATATTAAAACGAAAATATTTTGAAGCACTTTTGTTCAAAGTTGTACACACACCCCCACACATGGGTCAAGCTGTAATCGGCATCAGTTTGACATGATCTCTACTGCCACTCTATACAAGAGTACACGAACCATCCCAGGTACGAGCCCTTAAATGCTCCCCAGGCGCTCTGTGGATAGGGGCTGCCCACCACTCTGGGCATGTGTGCTCACTACTGTCTGTTTCACTTCACGGATGGGTTAAAGGTGGAGGTCAATTTCACTGCAGAGTGGGTCAGAAGAGTAACTCACTCAGTTATATTAAAAGAGATCTCTCAGAACCTACAGTCTGATGGTGAATGCTGAATGTAGACAGTATTTTTATTAGTAAAGCTCATCATGTACTGAAACGATGACAAACTGTCCTACAGACAGACACTACAGTCATCTGCCTAAGTCCATGAAATCATTTATACTACTGATGAGTGTGTGTGTGTGTGTGTGTGTGTATCTACTGAATCCATTTCTGATACTGTCATTGTAATACAGTCAAGATTTCAGTAGAGATTTCAGTGAGGTTTAATATAAATTAATCAATGTTTGCTATATGAGGATGATTTTAAAAGCAGGACAATGTATTATAAAACAGACCACACTGTTATTGAACCTGATTAAACATCTGTAACGTGTAGCACAAGCAGAAACGTTACACCCGTGTTATTTAGCATTAGTAACATGCTAACCAGCTAGTGTTTTAACAGCCATGCTAAAGCTAATCTTGCCTCGTTTCTGTAAAAGATTAAAAGAAATAAATTCATCCAGTCAGTAATTAAATACTACATAATGAGGTATTAACAAAGATCATCAAACACTGACTAAACACTCATCCTCAGATCATTAATCCACAGATTCACTGTAATAACTCATATACACTGACGGCGTCACACGACATTCATTCATTCACCATTAACGTGTCCACATCAGCACAACCCTACAGTATAACCTCCACCCCACCATGGTACTGCTCTATAGTGCACATTATTCGCCTAATACCGTGTTAACTTACATAGCACTGAGAACACTGAGGCCTGAAAACCTTTGGCTAACAGCGAGCTAACAGGCTAAAACAGCGAGCTAACATGCTAAACAGCGAGCTAACATGCTAAACAGAGAGCTAACATGCTAAACAGAGAGCTAACATGCTAAACAGAGAGCTAACATGCTAAACAGAGAGCTAACATGCTAAAAGCGGGACAGATTAGTGAGAACACGGTGGTTATAAACATGTTGTTTAGCTTAATTATATTTATCCAGTACAAACTATCTGCTATATGACACTGATATTTGTAAGGCAACGGTTTATTGTCAGGTTTAAAGATAATAACAACTTTAAATTTGAACTCACATCTTTCTCAAACGAACCAGGGCCAATCGCTCTTCTTCTACTGTAGAGTTCCGGCGGATTTTAATTTACCGCTTTAAGGCGCAGTACCGCCACCTACTGTTATGGAGTGACGTTATGTTGCGTTTTGTTACATTATATTCTATTTTATATTATGTTATGGTGTGTTTTTATGTTATATTATGTCATATATTATTTTGTTATGTCGTGTTATGTTATATATTATGTTATGTTGTTATGTTATGCTAAATGCTATATTGTTATAGTATGTTATGTTATATGTTATGTTATGTTATGGTATAAGTTACCAGTTCTGTTGTTATATTATGTTGTTATATGTTATATGTTATTATGTTATGGTTTTACAATGCTGTAAGCATGTTAGAAAGAACACATTTTGTTCTGTCTGCAGGATCCAACAAACTAACATCCTTGCAGTATTATCTGTATACCTTAATACAGCAAGTCTTTCTTACAACATTCTAAAACATCCGTTGAACGGTTTCTGGAACTCTAGAAAATAAGAACCATACAGCTTGTAACTTCAGCTTGTAACTTTAAAGAACGTCATAAGGACATCCTAATGATGTCATTAATTAGCTGGGAAGTTACTTTAACAAAGTATTAGTTAAAGGTTATTACTTTGTTTTGATTTGTTTGGTTGTTGTTCCACCTTTCTACTTAGTTTTCATCTAATTATTATTATTATTATTATTATTATTATTATTATTATTATTATTATTATTTTTGCTGGTTCTATATCCATCACACTATATTCATAATGCCAAAACATGATTCATCTTGTTTTCATATGCCCAAACCATGCCATTTTAACAGTGGTATTTAGATATTTTATATCCACTGTCTCTGACTGCCTTACAGTGTTTTGATCCTTGTTGTATTTATATTTATGTTGTGTTTTATTTATTTTTTAGTAGTACTTTCTGGTCATTTTTGCTGATATTTTTTATTGCGCTTAGGTCACTTTAAATGCAGCAGCCTTGACTGCTATTTGTTTAGCCCTTAAAGATAAAGCCATATATATTGCAGTTACCAAGAGCAGCGAGCTCTGTGACCCACAGTGAAGCTTACACTAGTCTCAGTCTTGAAAAAAGAAAGTTACTACAACAGACAACATCCAGTTACTACAATAGACAATACTGTGGATACAATCCTGTTTATTTTAGATAAGGTTGCTGACAACAGTAAAGCCAATGGGTCAAATGTAAAACGATAATTTTTTATATATAATTTTACTGTATTTTAAATGTACTTATAGAAAGTAATATACCAATATAGTTAAAGAATGTTAACCAAAAAAAAAAAAACCTAGAACACAGCACACTGTGGTCTGATACTGTTATCCATAATATAACTAGAGGTGTGAAGCATACTGCACACTCGCATGCTGCACACTCACACTATACACTCGCATACTGTACACTAATACTGCACACTCGCATACTGTACACTGATACTGCACACTCACACTATACACTCGCATTTCAATAAAGTTGAATCTATACTGCACTTACATACTGCACACTCGCATACTGCACACGTTCTACACACTCACATACTGTACACTCATACTGCACACTTGCATACTGTATACTCACATACTGCACACTTGCATACTGCACAATCACATACTGAAGGGTCACATACTGCACACTCACATGCTGCACACACGCATACTGCACAGTCATACTGCACACTTGCATACTACACACACGCATACTGCACAGTCATACAGCACACTTGCATACTGCACACATGCATACAGCACACTTGCATACTGCACACATGCATACTGCACATTTGCATACTGCACACACTCATACTGCACAGTCGCATACTGCACACACGCATACTGCACAGTCATGCTGCGCACTTGCATACTGCACACTTGCAATCTGCACACTTGCAATCTCCACATGCACATACTGCACACATGCATACTGCACACACGCATACTGCACACTCACATACTGCACACTCACATACTGCACACACGCATACTGCACACACGCATACTGCACACTCACATACTGCACACACGCATACTGCACACACGCATACTGCACACACACATACTGCACAGTCATACTGCGCACTTGCATACTGCACACTTGCAATCTGCACACTTGCAATCTCCACATGCACATACTGCACACATGCATACTGCACACACGCATACTGCACACTCACATACTGCACACTCACATACTGCACACACGCATACTGCACACTCGCATACGGCACACTCGCATACTGCACACACGCATACTGCACACTCGCATACTGCACACACGCATACTGCACACTCGCATACTGCACACACGCATCCTGCACACTCGCATACTGCACACACGCATACTGCACACACGCATACTGCAGAGTCATACTGCACACTTGCATACTACACACGCGCATACTGCACAGTCATACAGCACACTCGCATACTGCACACTCGCATACTGCACACACGCATACTGCACACTCGCATACTGCACACTCGCATACTGCACACACGCATACTGCACACTCGCATACTGCACACTCGCATACTGC
>JAOVVF010000025.1:13377581-13392010 GCA_028565595.1 Duopalatinus emarginatus | reverse complement strand
AGTTTAAAAGTCTGTGCAAACAGAAATACAGCAAATTTGAAAATATACAGTGTATAAATGCACTCAGTTGTGGAATTAACCTAGAGAAGTAGTTCATGGTAAGACATTACTTACAGAAATATGAATTGTGGTAATATTACACAGGCTTCAGGATGTAAAATCATATGAAACCGGAAAATTAAAAACATGTTTTTTCTATCCCCTAACATATTATGTCCTTTCTTATTTTCCTTTGACTACGTCCGTTTTACTGCACAAAGTTGGTGAGGAGTTGGGTTTAGAGTAATCCCAAGTACACCTGTTAGTTCCAACTCATCCTCAGACACCCCTGGTGGAGGAGTGAATTGGAAGTGCTGCAGGAGGGAGCTGAAGAAGAGGAAGAGTTCCATCCTGGCCAGGCTTTCTCCAAGACACACCCTGCGTCCTGAAAGCAAAAAGGCACTTCCATTCTTAGATTCACTTATGTTGCCTCTTATACATACATATATATATATGTATATATATATATATGTATATATATATATATATATATTAGAAGTAGTGGAAAAGCATGCATTAATTCCTACTTTGACCCTACAAGCCAACTGTTTGTTAAATGAATTTCTTGTTTCAAACTTCAATTATCCAGTCCACCAAACACCAAACGAGTCAATGGCAGAATAAGCTGTTTGCCACTGGCAGAGATGACAAATTTTTCATGGGCGCAACCCGCATACTGCTCTACTGCTCATCCCACAAATGTATATTCCTTACAACTGTGGCACTATTTAAAAAGGAAATTTACAGGCTTTCCAACAGTTGACGAGTTTTTGCCAGGAGGCATTGTTACAACAATGAAGTATTATACCAAACACAAATTTCCTTACTTTTTGTGCTATGTATATAATGAAATGTTTAAAACAGATCTGGTCAAAATGTTATCACATTTAATACATTCTTAGTGTCTAGGCCTGGCTTAGTCTACTTGCTTGTCTCTAAAAAAGGGCACACTGAAAACTCATGTACTACTACTACTACTACTACTACTAATAATAATAATAATAATAATAATAATAATAATAATAAGAAGAAGAAAAAGAACAATAATAACAATAAGCAAATTTAAGATCAAACAAATTACCTGCAGAAAAAGGCATGAAGGCATTTTTTTTAATAAATCGTCCCTGTTCATCAAGGAAGTTTTCTGGGTTGAAGGTGTATGGGCTTTTCCACTGACTCTCATCCCTCAATACAGACATCAGTAAAGGGTAAACAGTTGTGCCCTTGAAGAGATAATTAATAAATCATTAAGTATAAAAGCAGTAGTTTCATAATACTTTCAAGCATTGTGAGTTTGGTGATATCAGCACTACCTTCTTGATAAAGAAGCCATTGAAGTTCACATCACAGCTGGTGGTATGTGGGAGACTCATGGGTACTATGTTGGCCAGTCTCTGGATTTCATGGACCACTGCATCTGTGTATGGCAAGTTCTTCCTGTCCTCCGCCACTGTCTGACGACCTCCAATCACCCTATCAATTTCCTCATATACTTGATCTTGATGTGTAAACAAGGGTTTACATGCATGATTAATAGACCAAGAATCAGAAATACTGTGACTATGTAAGTGCACTTACCCTGTATGTGAGGGTACTTGGCCATAAGCAACATCCCCCAGCGCAGTGTTGTGCTAGTGGTGTCAGTGCCAGCAACAAAAAGATTGATCACTGTGGTGATGAGGTTCTTCTGATTGAATCGAGAGTTTATCTGTCCTGATTGCTTTGAGACCAGAAACCACAGAGCCAACATTTAGAGATCACTCAATTTATTATCAGCCATGAGATAAAAATTCACATGCTTGCAGATTGAAAGTGCAAGCAGGTTAGAATAACTGACCACAAAAGAATGGTGTATGTTATAAAGAGTTAACTATAAAACAGCATGGCTAGGCACAGTTTATAAAGCATTTATAAAGCCTTTCTTACCTCATCACTTTGTTTGCGGAGGAGAAATGAGTCTACAAATCCTCTGGGTTCCCCTTGATGTAGCGTCTCCTGAAGACCACTCACCAGCTCGTGAACCTGTTTCTTATTTTTCTCAGCATTTACCCGGAGTGTTCTTCTGCTTTTCAAGAATGGACCTATCCAGGGAAGTATGTCAAAGATCTAAAAAATAGTTGGTGGGAGAAGAATGTAGAGTAATTGGTCATTATTTTGTACACACAAACTTTACATTCAGATCGTTCATGTTCATGTGGATGTGAACAGATGGACATTAGGCTTTTCTGATTAACTGGTCAGCTGATGCATGCAATTTGTCCAAACTTATTTTAAACATCTGTTTCCAATCTAGAGTACAGTACACATTCAGTGTAGTATATTATTGATACATAAACATTATACTGGTCTGTATTGTTGGCAATTCAGTTGTGTGCATTTAAGCAACTTTAAAGATCAATACAGAGCATCAATTTGTTTCTAATAGTTGCATTTATTGCATGTAAACTCATGTATATCAATCCAATCATCATTTAAAATTTTACTGACATTTTTATCTGACATTTCCTTTCATGTACACAAGAAACTCACTCGGATAGAAGCTGATCCACCAATCCTGACATTCTCATTGGCTCTGTCGACCATTTCTTTGAATTGAGGATCACTGTATTCAAATCTGTTTCCATACACGATGGATGAGATGATGTTGGACACAGCATAGTTTACAGGTTGAGTTGTATCAAATGGTTTTCCTGTGGAGAAATAATGGAGCACATTACAAAAACATTTGTGAAAGCTTTTTCTAAACCACGGGATTGTGTATAATTTAATGATCTGAGTACCTCCAAAACTTGCAAACACTTCTTTAAGGTATTGGATTTCCTCGATGATCTTCTCTTCGCTGTCTTTCTTGCCCATTCCAAAGTCTCGAAGGTTTGTTAAAGCAAAACGTCTCATCTCTTTCCAGTTCTCTCCATTAGAAAATAGGATTCCTAAAGATGAACAAAGCACATGTTCACCATACTCATTCTTTCATCAGTTATTGGTCTTCATTTTGTTTTATGGTTTATACACAGTTAAAAGAGGAAGTCTTTGTAAATCTGTTTTGCTGGATGTATAAATGACAAATTAATAATGTTCAGATGTGAAACATATAAGGCATAATTTATAGATGTAATTTAAGCTGTACACAAGTGACATGTATCAAATACTGACTGTTTTAAACATTATGCAAGTATAATGTAAACATTCCTTACCATGTTCTTCAGCAAACTTGAATGTATTATTGATTTCTCTTTCTCCAAACTCCTCAGCATGGTTAACAAGAGCTTGTTTGACTGTATTGTACCCTGCTAAGACAATGACCTTCTTGGTACCCAAATATACTTTGAACACAGATCCGTATGTCTTAGCAAGCTGGAAAACAGAATTGGACATTCATGAGTAAGACAGAGTGAGAGAGAAAGAGATGTTCCATGTATTGAATTTTATATCATATAAGATGAAGACACTTGTATGATGTATGAAGGCACTTAAAATTAGTTATGAACACTGCTTTTAGTGAAAAAGACCAAGGAAAACAGAAAATGCTTTGAGATTGTATCAGAAGCAAAAGCAAAATTCAGATTTCCAAAAGAAATAAGATGAAGAATAAGCATGTGTATAAAGAGAATCCTTCAAAACATTCATCATTTCTTTTTGACATATATTTATTAATTAATATTTTGCATGTGGCACAAAATTAACTCCATATTATTCCACTGCACCTTTCAGTTTTTAGTGCATCACATTAAAATTTCTCTGTTTATAGACAACCTTAGCAATACCACTGACTCTTACCTCACAAAGTGATTCATGAAGTCTGTCCAAGTCTAGCTGAAGCAGGTTTCCCAGGAGAGGCAGTGGCTTGGGTCCTGGAGGTTCATTCGTGTCTTTCTCATACCGAGAGCTTGATAAATAGTAATAAATAACTACCATCAGAACCAGGGCACCAAGTAATACAGTTGTGCCAGTAGCCTGAAGAAAAAGACTTTCTGCCACAGCCATTGTGAAATGTCAAGGTTTTAAATTCTTGCTTTCTGTCCAGGGTTTGAAATACTGTAGTACCGCATAGGCAAACCTATATATATATATATATATATATAGTAGAACCAAGGGCATGGCCACAAGTGGGAAGGACTTTAAAAATACACAATGAGAAAAAGAGATTAGGCAGATGGTTACATAAGATAACGTCTCTTCATACATATACTGTAAATAATTCACCCAAGTTATAGATTGCAGGTGTCTGTTAGGTCATAGACTTAAATTCTGAAGTAGGTGAGGGGACACATCAACAACTCGTTTTACTTGCCAAGGTTTAATTTCATTTAATTTGATTTTAAAAACATTCTTTGTTATTATTCCCATTTTGTTTAGTGTATAATACGTAATGTATAATTTAATAACCAATCTTTTCTTTTTCTTTCCCACTAACACTATTACTTCTAGCATAAAGACCTTTAGCACAGTCAGGCTGTAATGACTTCTTAAAGGTTTCTTAAAGGATTTTTATTGTTCATTTTATTTGATCTGTCTGAGGGTGATCCAGTGGTGTATCAGAGCTCTTAGTCAGCAGTTCTTGTTTCCCCTTTATCCTAAACTTGTGGGCAGTCACCGTTAAAGCAGTACAGACAACTGTAAAAAGTATTATAACAACTCATTTAGATTTTTCAAGAGGATGTGGGAGATAACGCGCATGCTGTACAGTTACAGCTCTCTCCAGTCTCCTTACATAAATAACATGGCTAGATTTGTATATTTCATGAGAGTTTTCAATTATTTAAATGACATTTTATATTAATTACAGCTTAAAACTCTTATACTATTATATACACTATAAGGGCAAAAGTATTGGGACACACCTCCAAATTATTTATGTCAGGTATTTTATTCAATTGAGTTGCCCTCAACCCAGTTGCATACCTTCAGGATGTACTAGAACAGAGAGCCATGAACCACCATCAGGGTCTGATCTCACAAATACAAGTTACACCCTGTCCTGCGTTTATTCTGATGGGTTTGGCCTCTTTCAACAGGACAATGCACCTCTGAATCATATTTAAAGGAACACTCATCTGACTTTGGGGTTTTGCCATTCCCACTTAAGTTACCAGATCTCAACAATGTCAAACACATCTGGGATGCCACGCAACATGTGGTGGAACATGGAATTCCTACACCTCGGAAAACAACAGAACTGTGGACCATTTTGCAGGAAGAATATTTCTACTAGCTGGTGGAGTCCATGCCCGATGGGGGACCTACCAAGTATAAGACGTGTGTACCAGCTTCTTCGAATAAAAATCTGAATTTACCTGAAATATTTCCTTTTACTCAAGAACAGACCTATCCAGGGAACAATATTATAAATTAAGGATTTTTAAAGAAATATTTCTGTCATTCTTGATATAAATTTACAGTATCATTTACTTACATTGAAATGGCTTTTAAATTACTTTTAATTCTTCTGCAAACCATAATTCTTCTGTTTTTTAAAAACCTTTATAGTCTTTGTTTTACACCTGTAAACTCTGACACGGTTTGAAGTGGCCACTGTGTGTAATATTACATTTTAATGATCAGTGATTAGATTGCTAGTAGGGAATGTGTGAGAGCTGAGGTGAGCAATCCACAAGACCGGCCAGTCAGTTTGAACTTTACCTTTACTCCAGTCCAGAGCAGTGCTGTAAACACCTCACTTCTGTTAGTTTATTTTATAGACTTATAAAGGTGTAAGAGTTTACTAAGCTGCCTAGGTTAAGATTATATGTAGGCCAGGGTGTTTGCAAAAGCATAGCAGCATAGATACGAAATCACATGACTCTGATCTAGAGAGTGTACTTACTTAATCTCAATGCTGCTTATGGGACTGGGGATACCTGCAGTTAGCTGAGATTGACAAATGACTTGGCTGAGTGATGAAATGGTTTCTCCCATTAAACCTTGTGTCCAGGTACTGATTAAATTTGAAGTACAGCTTGAAATGCATAATTATTTATAGCTTAAATGATTGGAAGCAATGGAAACATTTGCCCTCACATGTTTCAGCATGACAAAGCCCTGTGCTCAAAGTGTGCACTTCACATCACTAAATTTTTACATAAGGATCCATAAACAGTATATGAGCCCTTTGGATAACAAAATATCAGTTTCAATCCATTCTTCAGTTCGTAAGGCAAATTTAATTAAAAAAAAAAAGAAAGAAAAAAATGGCAAGTAATACATATTAGTCAAGATTACTTCAGTAGGTACAGTACATAGGATCTCGGTTCCCTTTTATCCATTATTATTATCCACTTTATTCAACATGGCTATGATTATAAAAAAAGTAATGTTTTACAACAATCAGCTTGAAAGTGGAAGCTAGTATTTTGTGCAAACTTACAAATAAAAATAAATAAAAACATTAACAAAAGAAGCCCTGTACACAATTAGACCTCTTAAGCCACACAAGTAATTGACAACAGTATACACACAGTAGGAGACACCCGTCAACTCATGATTTTGTTATACTACAGAATGACTCAGAATGTTAATGTTTCTTTTTTTACATTGTCAAAATGGACTGGCCACATGAATTCACCCAGATCAGTAATGCAGATTTCTTTTTTGTCCAGGACTGTGATATAAAGCATAGTTATAAAAATCATTTTCAGATGGAGAATGTGCAACAAAGTGACAACACAGTAGTGCCAGTTTTCCTTTGAAATCAATACGGAGTAACACAACTAGGAACCATTCTATACACAACATACAAAAAAGCTTACATATACTATGTCAGTTTAATGTATCAGAAATAAGTCTAATTGCTCTAATAAGTTTTATATTCTCTTCCATACTAAACTATATGGCCAAAAGTTTGTGGACTTTCCTAAAACTGTCGCCACAACTTCAAAAGCACAGAATGGTCGAAAATGTCTTTGTACACTATAACATTATGATTTCTCTTCAGTGGAACCAAGGAGCCCTAACATAGTCCAGCATGACAATGTACACAAAGAGAGGTTTGTCAAGGCTGGTGTTAAAGAACTTCCCAGAAGAGTGAAGATTATTATATAACAGCAAAGGGGTACCTATTTTAAAACTGGAGGCTCAATAAGCACATAGACTGTCCACATACTTCTGACCCACAGTGTATGTGCTATATCTTCAAGGAAACACAAACGAGACAGTATCAGTGTAAACAGGCAATAGGTAATGTATATTGTTTGTAAACAATGGAGGCAAAAGTATTTCATGCATGATAAACTAACCAATTCTTTGGACGGTCTCCAGTGCAAATATTACTTATTTTTTAGATTATTAATAATTAGATAATTATTATAAGTAATGTGTTAGGAAGAAAAAAATTGTTTTCCAAACAGTTCAAATAATTACTTTTTTAGAAATATAGAAAAAAATTAAAAAAGAAAAAAAACTAAAGATTTATGCATTGGAATGTAGGTGCTTGGGGTTGTTTTATAGATTTTGTACTTCAGGGTGACTATTTGTTTTGCAGGACAGCTGTACTACACATATGATCAAATGTATTATGTCAGCAAAAGATAAAGAAAACAAACAAACAAACCAACAAATCCAAGTCTCAAGTTTTTTTTATAAATATGTTGACATTTACACATCTCCATTAAAGAGTATCATTATTCAGAAGGAGAGAAGGGACAGACTTGTACTTGGTGTGGGTGAAAAAACCTCTCTCAAACACACTACTCACAATGACTGCCACACACACACACACACAGTCCAGATCTTTAAAGTACTGTCCAAGATCTGGGATTAGTGAAGTATAGTAGCAGTGCAGTACAGTGGCTTAGTTGGTGTATGAGAAACAGAAAGAAGACCTGAGCATGTGGAGAAAAATCTCTAAGCCCAAGCTGCACCACATAAAGGCTTTAAATAATGGAAACTAGCGGAGTCTTCGTCCCTCTTTTTTCTCAATCAGATTTTCTCCAGCTTTATAAACAGTGCTGGAACTGAGCAAAGCTCAGGAAAACTTGCTCCAGTGAGATCTGACTGACACAATAGTCTTCAATGCTATATTTCTCCTTAGCTGCCTCAAGGGTCCCAAAAACCTAAAGTCAAGAAGTGATAGAATTAAGACAAATTTATACTAGACCTGGAACCAAGTGATAACCAACAAGATACAAAATAGTTTTTTTAAAGAAAAGACGTACTATGCAAAATGTATAGAATGAGCATGTCCAGTTAACATACCTGAGCCCAGGTTAATGTTTTGTCAGTCAAGTGATAATGCACCATTCCTTGGTGTTCATCCTTCAGTAAGCTACCTGTGAAGATTAAAGAACAACATTGTGCAGTTGTTAATAAATACTAGTCCAGTACCTATACACAGACCTACTTCTGTCTGAATGTGGTTATGGACTTTGACAGCCAGTAGTAGTGATATCCAGACTCCAAACTAATTATATTCTATATTGTTACTTGCAGCGTGTACTGAATACCACAGACATACCACATACAACATAACGTACAAATGTAAGTAAAAACAGGCTATCAACCCAAAACCATCAGCACACGGTTACGGCTTCAATATATAACATAATTGTTCGTGGTTTAAAATGTCAGGTGGTTTATGTAACAATGGGTTATAGTGATGTGTTTCTTGTGCACTAGAAATCAGTGATGAATCTACTTTACTGCTAGTCACTATAATGGTCTACAGAGAAAATAGTAAATGAGTGTGTGAGTGAGTGAGCAGTTTCAGACATGTTGTCCATGCTGTACACAGACCAGGGAAGGTGCTCTCAATGAAGTCTTTAAAGAGCTGAAGGTTCATCTCATCTAAATCACTCTCTATGCGGACTTTGGCCAACAGTGTGTATCCACTGCCAAATTTGCTCTTTAGATGCTGTGGGCTGCCCAGACACTTAAACTGTCCATTGACCATCACAGCCAACCTGGTGCACAGAGCCTCACACTCCTCCATACTGCACACACACAGACAGAGACAGAGACAGAAGTCAGCAGCTTATTGTCAACATCATACAATTATGCATTTAAAACCCCATGGATCCAAATTATAATATTCTTGAAAATAACACAGACATGGTGCCAGACAAAAACAAATGGAGGTCAGTAAAAGACCTTTTGATATATCACATGATATCTATTAATTCTGTATCTGAAGCAAAATACTTTGTTTTAAATACAAAATTATCTACATTTACTGTGTTAAGAAGATTACAATGGGCCTTGTTCACCAATATGTTTCCACACTTTTACTTTAATCAGTTCTTTAGAAAGGCTCTAGGAAAAGTCTATGTCAGAGTGAGGACATGCCTAGGTAAGAGTCTTACCTGGAAATAGAAACATACTGGTGAACACAGCCTACATCATTAATGAGCGGGAGCTGATGTGATGTACCCTGTGATTTAAGTTTGGTTGACTTGTATAAAACCCAGTATTTTCTCCCATGATAATTGTGTTCTATAGACGTTATTAGACAATGAATTGAAAGGCATAGTTGACAAGATTGATGGTGATGGTGATAGTGACGGTCAAACTGATCACACACACTACAACATGGACCTGAAGCTCTGGACTGTAGAGGTCTCTTCTGTTGTGCTGTAAGTTGTTTTTACAGAACCTCAGCTGGCTTGGTTTGAGATCAAAAGATGAATGCGACACAGAGAGCAAAGCAAGTCAAAAACAAGCTGAGAACAGGGGGGAAAATCAACCAGGGCCATTGCACAAACATTGGGCATATCCAATGCAACATTTAGCATGTCCTGAAAAGAAAGAAACCGCTGGTTTACCAACAACCAGACGTCAAAACAGGTCAGTTAAGTAAGACATTGACTGACAAGAATCATTGTCAAAGCTGTGGAAAAAAAGCCCCCGAAAAAATGGTCAGTGGCATCACTAATAACCTCCACAGGGCAGGGGTTAAAGTATCACAATCGACCACTCAAAGAAGACATTGAAAGAGAAATACAGGTGCCAAAGCACAGGATGAAAACAACTCATCAGCAGCAAGAATCAGGAGGTCAAGTTGAAATAAGCATGAAATACAAAAATGGGACAGAAAATGTTCTGTAACTGAAATTCACTAAATTTACTAACAAAAGATAATGATGCAAACTGTGCAAGCTCATCGGTCAAGCATGGTTAAGCATGGTTGAGGTTCTGTCATAGTTTGGGCTTGCATGGCTGAAGTGAAGTGAACAGGATTTGGAGTGTTAAAGCTATTTTGAGATCTATACTGACATCTGCTGGACAATAAACATTCTTACACCAGCTTCATGTCACTGTCAACTTTATCCTAAAATCTATCAATAAATGCTGATAAAAGAACTTTAATATATAATCGCAACAATACACTTGAGGTTTGTGCTATATCGTGAGATATTGGCACTGGTGTACTGACCTACAGCACTACCACAGCACACCAGTGTCAATATCTCACAATGTAGCACTCCCTCTCGTGTTATTGCTTAAACCGCCACTGCTGAAACATGGTACAGGTTTCCTTAATGCAATGCAAGTCATTTTGTAAAGTAAGTAAATAAAGATAAAGGAAAAAGGTTTCAGCTTCAGAAGTGAATGACGTTGCATGCTGTTTAGGATTTCATTGTAAGTTATTTTGTACTTAACAGTAAATAGTTCATTTCAGTGTGCAGTGAGGAACTCACCTGTGTGAGGTGATAATAATGGCCTTGCCAGATTCTCGAGTGCGTGTGACTGCATCCCAGAGTAAGCGTCTGGCCACAGGGTCCATACCAGTGGACGGTTCATCCAGAAAGATGACGGGTGGCCCACCAATCAGAGCCATACCTGCACTCAGCTTTCTCTTATTGCCCCCGCTGTATGACAGGAAACAAATTGTTGACACAAAATATTAGAACCTACTCTTTTGAATAGCATAATTTCCAAACTATTGCCTGAATGAAATGTTATTTATGGCATTCATATTTTTACTATTATATTCACAGATATTCTGTGTTACATTTCCACAATGACACTGTCTATGTTATCATTCTGGTATCAATCCAATCCGTTCTTTTCCCTGTCTCTCTCTCTCTCTCTCTCTCTCTCTCTACTGTCTCTTCCCTTCTCGACCATGTTTTCTGTACCTGTAACTGCGGACCAGTTTGTCTGCATGTGGCTCCAGGAGCAATGAGCGGAGCACGTTCTCCACACATGAAAACACGTATTTCTCTGGGATTCCTCTGAGCCTTGCATACATGCTGAGAGTCTCACGGCCAGTCATGTGATCCAGCACAGCGTCAAACTGAGGGCAGTAGCCAATTCGTTGCTGTACCTATAGGTCACACATGGGTGTGTGAAAAATCATAACAGTTAAGCATCATCACTTGACATGACTATGTATTTCAGTTTAACAGGTATAGCATTTGCTAATAATAAACTATCACCTGGAATATTGTGCCATTTCTCAGGATTACTAATGCATTTGTTTTTTTCCACAGACAACTAATTTTGTGAATGGTACAACTGTCAACCAATGTCTGACCTTCTTTACATCGCGAAGAATACTGTAGCCATCGATGAAGGCATCCCCTGCAGTCACAGTCTCATCTCCAGTCAGCATTTTAAATGTAGTCGTCTTTCCAGCTCCATTAAAACCTAGCAGGCCAAAGCATTCACCTTTCCCCACAGCCAGGGACAAGCGGTCCACTGCCAGCAGAGACTGACTCCCTGGGTACACCTATTCACACAGTAATAGACCTTACTCTAAAAGACGACTGCGGAGTCCATACACAGCATGTACATGGGCTAACACACAAATACACCCAATACTTAGGATTATAAGAGAATTGCAAAGAGCTAGCAGCTAGAGCCTATTTACTTTCATCTCAAGTTACCAGTTCTGGTGTGTGTATTCTTGTGTTTTAAATATTAAAATAAAAACATATTTTTGGGCTCAGTACAAATCCAGTCTGAGAAAATATTTAATGAGCCTTCATGTCCTGTGGATTGGCACTGGGTCATAAAAAAAAAAAAAAAAAGACTCCATTCACCAATGCAGTTTAATGGATACCTTAGTGAGTTCTTGCAGAATGAGAGGACTGCCCACCATGGACTCCACCACAGGCTGACATTCCAAAACCCTCTTTCTCTCATCGGCCACATCTCTATCCTCGGGTTGAAGGGCTTCTTCTCTGACCAGCATGCCCTGGACACGAAAATGCAGCACATAGCAATTTCAACCTTCAATTCACTCTATGTACCAATTTATATACAGAGTACTTCACATCCAAGCTCAGTCACAGCTTTATGTGAAGTCAATGTGTAATATATGTGTATGTGTAATTCTCTCCACCAATACCACCTGCCAAACAACTCTGTCCTGTCAAGACCTGTTGAGGCATGGACTCCACAAGATCTGTCACCAAGATATTGGCAACAGTTTCCTTTGTGGATATCCTGCAGAATTGGACCAGGAAGACTATCCTTCACACAGTGTGCACATACCAGTGAGCCTCTGATGGCCATTACCCTGTTCACCAGTTATTCTTCTTTAGCCAACTGGTCAACTGGGTCACCTCTGAAACATCAGGTCTTGTGGGGTGTTGCCAGTACACAATGGTTAGTACCTACCAAAAGTGGTCCAAGGAACCAGTAAACCAGTGATAAGGACATGCCCAATGGCCCACTGATGTGCATTGGGTGTGAAGGCTAACCCATCTGGTCCAGTCCCAACATTTTGATGCCAGACACCAAAGAACAGCTTCAGAGGTCTTGTGGAGTCCATTGTTTGAAAGGTCAGAAGCTATGTTGGCACCTGTTTTGGCAGGAGGTATTAATATTATGGCCAATCAGTTTATAATGTAACTACTCCTCTTTCTCTCTGCTCTCACACCTTCTTGCATCTCTTGCAGAGGCTGAAGAGAGTGTTGATGCACTGGAGCTCGATGACGAAGAGAAGTACAAGGAAAACCACACCTTGCAGGGACATGGCCACCAGGTAGCAGCCCACTCCAGGTTCATGCATAGAGAAGTAGTTGGTCTGATAGGTGACGTCTGTAGAAAACCATAATCCAAAAATTAGTACTGGTGCAAATGCTACGAATTAGTACTATTATCCCCAAACTTCTGGATACAGACTATGTTTAATTACAGACTAAAATGATCCTGACTTGTCACTTACAACTTCACATCCATTTCTGTATATTTTTGCGTAAGGAAAGTATATTCCCAGACCACAGAAAATGAATCTTATCCATTTCTAAAGTCATGTCTGAATTTTTTATTCTAAAATTAGTTAATGTTAGCATAATTATATTCCAATATCAAATGATAATAAAAAGATTGCCCTGATCACAATAAAATGGACACTGAAGATGAATAAATGAAAGAATGATAAAATATAAGCTCAGGCATATCTGATTAGCACTTTAAATTCTAAAACATCTAACACCTTTTGCAGTAATGTACAAATAAAGACATAAATATAACTCAAACACAGTTCAGTAGTTCAATAGTTCAGTAAAGCATGAGGGCAGCTTTGACTCATGTTCACTATAAGACATCAAAATAAAACTCACTGTAAATGTGGCAGATTTTTTCAGTGAATTTGCTGGTGGTGCAGAAGCTGATGATCTCATAGTTTTGATAGAATTTGCTGAAGGACATGCCCAGGCAGTAATTTGGGAAAAGCAGGAACACTTTATCCAGTAGACGTGAGAGATTTTGCAGCTGCAGCTCTGAAAACAGTAGGAACATCAGGACAGTCTAGATGTCTTTTGTCTAGATTATGTCCTAAAAATCTAAAAAGAAAAATGAGAAGACTCCAATAGACTAGTTATAGTGAATATGGATGAATAGACCTTCATCCATACTTACTGACACCTATAGCCTGTCTGATGAACTTCTCCCCTAATCATCTCACTATTCTCTGCAGCTCGGTGAACGAGTATACAGGTATACAGGTATAAGACCTCTTACCAGGGATAGTCATGATAGTGACGGCAAGGAAGGTGGCTGTGCCGCTGATGATGTTGAAGATGGTGAGCCGTGTGTAAGCAGTGGCAGCACTAGAGAACAGGAAGCTGAGCAGGTACATGAGTGGAATCACAGCCCAGCCATAGAGCAGCAACAAAAGCAGCACATCTAACAAGTGGTTTTCTTCTACAAAGGCCTTCACCCCAAACGCACGGAACACAATCTAAACCAGGAAAAAATCAAGGACTTTAATTATTAAAATCCTCTTACAATAAGGACCCACAGGTAGGTGGCACATATCAGACTGGCTTCAACACACATGTCCAGACTTCTCAAAGTTGCTCAGGTCTTCACACCTGCCCATTTCTACTGCATCCAACCTGTCAACTACAAACCTGTCCGTTTGCTTACAGTCTAATATATCCCAGACTTTGACTTGTGTTTACTGTTGCAATATAATCAATGTTTTTTTTTTCATCTCTGAGTGGTTA
>JAOVVF010000025.1:13363598-13375748 GCA_028565595.1 Duopalatinus emarginatus | reverse complement strand
TCATATATAGTATAGTGACACATTATTAAAGCAAATCATGTGTAAACAAAATAGAGATTAATCATAAATGCAAGAAATATTGAGAAATTTCAGATTTCAAGTTTCAGATTCAAATGTATTGTTTTTTGTTTTTTTTTACGTAACTACCGCACTGAAGCCACCTATCAAATCATAGTTGAAATTAATTATGTGTTTGACCAAACTATAATGTGACACTAACCAGCATAAGAAGACATGGCAACACAAAGTTGATCAGGTCCCAGAGCAATGCAGAGAACCAGAAGTTGGACAGGTAGACACCACTGACCCTCTGTACATGTTTAGACTTCACAGAGCGCTCATTCACCAGGAGCAGGGCAAAAGTACTGGCCAAGGATGCCATTCCATACATCAGGTTAATGGCTATGGCAAAGCCTGTCTTACCCCTAAGACAAAGAATCAAGGAGAAAAAACATTATAGAAAGTAAAATTTAAGATTTAAAGTAAGATTTAAACACTAAAAGTTGTGGTACTCCATATCACATTTATAACAATGCTACAAACAAAGAACTATGGTCATACAGAAATATCAGCTATTTAAAAAGCACCACGAATGGTAGAATGCACAGAATCTGTTCTCTTTAATAGTCATTAATTCCATGTGTTAATAGTTAAAGAACTGTATTCCCATAATGCACTGCAGGCACTGACAGATATTTTAGCTGAGAGATGATATCATGTAACATGTAACATTTAAATTAACTACATAAAGCATGACGTTTCATTATCTGTAGCACCTTTTGTGAATGTGTTCATTTATGTACATACACCAATCAGCCATAACATTACAACCGCAAAGCCACTGACAGGTGCCGTGAAAAACAATACGAAGGCATCTGTCAAGAGGTTAGAATCTTTTAGGCAGCAAATGAAATGTCAGTTCTCAAAGTTGATGTGCTGAAAGTAGAAAAAATAAGCAACTATAATTTGAGCAACTCTGACAAGCACCAAATCATGAGGACTAGACGACAGAGTCAAAGCATCCTCAGGTCTCGTGGGGTATGCACTGGTTAGTGCCTAGCAAAAGTGCTTCAAGAAAAGACATGCGGTAAACCAGTGCCAGGGTCATGTGCAGCCAAAGCTAACTGAGGTGTGTGAGGGACAGACCATCTGGTCTGGATCTGTTACTAATATCTTGGTGCCAGATACCACAACACACCTCCAGAGGTCTTGTGAAGTCTGTGCCTTCTGGTGTCATGTTATGGCTGGTGTATGCTTTTTGCACATGGAACATGCTTAGAGGATTAGCATTACTTGTTAGACTGAACTCGAGTAAGAAGAATTCTATGCAACACCGGTGCCTGGATTCCACTTGGACTTACTCTGAGAGCTGGCTCTGGGCTGTCTCAGACATGTTGCGGGGCATGGGGTTGTTTACTGTCTGGATGGACGCATTGGCACCAGCCAAGAGCCTATACAGTGCATTATCCACGAGCATGAGTGCAGTAGCTAGTGTGTGGTATCCTTGGTTGTTGAAGTACCCGGTGATTTCAGCAAACTTGTTAGTTTGGCCATGAAAAGCAGCACCCACCACACAGCGCTCGTTAAAGGCTCCTCCTTCCCTTGTGGCTTTGTTCAGTACATACGCAGAGAAGTCTGGAAACACAGAACACTAATTTAACTCTTCTGATTCACCTCTAATTTATTGCTAAATGCATACCATTCACAAAGGTCACAATGTTCACTCCGTCTGAAAGCTCTTACCAGTTAGATTAGTCACTGGTGTGGCACTTTGGGCAGCAAGCTGGGCAGCATAGGCTTCAGCAAGTGCTATAGCCAGGGGTCCAGCATTAAAATCCAAGGCTACGGGCACAGTGGTGGGGCCATAGCGGCCGAGTGCGAGAGAAAGTTCTGGGGTTTTGTGTTGCCCAGGTAAGGTCTGGGCCACCGCAAGTGCAACCGCTGTGAAGATAAGTGGCACTAAAAACTGTGCCACCATCACCTTCCAGTTTCTCCAGCTATACAGTGCCCTCTTCAGGAACATGGCATAGAACTGCTGCAGGTACAGCTTAGCCTAGTGTGTAAAGAAGAAAACCAAAAAGACAGGAAACAATGATTAAAAAATATATTTACTGTAGAACTGAAAGATATCTAGAAACTGAAACCTCCTCATTTTTATGCTCTTAAGAAAAACTGACCCCTGTGTTGAGTTTGATGTTGGAGCAGTCCTCTGAGATCAGTGTGCCACTATCAGTGAAGTCTGTCACATCGGTCATGCCACTGATACTGCTAGTATCGTCAACTGTCCAGTCATGTGACCTGCGCTCATGCTGGTACTGCAGTGCTGGAAGTTGAATAGCCTGAATGTCTAGACTGGAGTCCACCAGCTTCCCAACCCTGTCCATGTGTACATATATACATACATACATAGATATAAAACAAACACGGCTATAAACATGTACAAAAAAAAACAGCTGTCACTATAACTATATATTACTAGAACTATATTATTTCTTCTCTGGGAATGATAAATGTGAGCCATCAATCCATCAGTCCATTAATCCATCAGTCCATTTATCAGTCTCTCCATCTATCCGTCTATCCTGTTCTCCGTCTATCCTGTTTCTCTAATCTAGAATCTTTTTGTGGATACCAATATGTACTATAAAAACAGAATGACAGAAAGGTTTCTGAGCACATTACACCCTGTCACAAGACTTTCCATCAAATGTGCTTTTGGGAAACAATAACAATCAGCCTTTCTCTTGGACCCTTACAGAACCACATGGTCACTTCCTGAGCCAGTAATGATGCTCTATTGAAAGCTTCACAACAGGATGAAAAGAGGGATGGAACAGAATAGACGGCGTATGGGCAGATAAATGATTAGTGGTTTTTTTTTCCAGTTCTTTGAGATACAGACTGACCTGGACACAGGCTTGAAAAAAAAACAGACCATGTAAGATGATGATGTGCTTTCCTTTTCATGACTCAAAAAAGAATACTGCCATTCAACCAATTTACTGAGCATTACTGCAGCATCCCTGCTAATAAAATCTGGCCAAACATCACAGTGTCTGAACAAACATATGACCAAACACTAGGTCCATTTTGACCATATGTCTTCACTGGTAAAACAACAATTTCACACATTAGGTGACCAGTTTGTGGACACCTGACCTTCACACCCATATGTGGTTCTTCCTCAAACTGCTGCCACAACAATTGTGTAGGATCCCCAGACATCCCCAGACATCAATGCCCCTGCATGTCAGTGCCAAAAGAAAGGTCCATAAGACATGGATTGGCTAGTTTAATGGGACAAATTGGAGTGGAAAGAAATCTGCCCAAAGCCCTGACTTCAACCACACTGAACACCTGTGTGATGAACTGGAAAGCCGACTGCACACCAGTGACCTCACTAATGCTGTATGAGCACAAATCCCCACAGCCACTGTCCACCTCCATTAGGATTTGACTGTAACGGCTAGGGAAGGACTAAATCTGAAATGGTCATGGTGATGTGTGATGGTCAGCTGTCCACAAACATTTGGCCATATAGTGTACACTTATTCTTATTTAAGTACCTAAGAAAAACTTCCTCCATGGTGGTAACAGATGCCCCATAGCTCGCAATGCCCAACTCGTCTCTGTTCATTTCCAGCTCAGCAAACAGAAGCTCGAACCTGTCAAGATGCATAAGAACTGTAAGTTGACAGGACACATACTAACTAATGCCACATACAGACATTTGTGTGAGGTGTTTTTGGGTATTAACATGAGACCGTAAACAGCAGCAGAAAGTGAGTCATAAGTCATAAGACACAGGGACAAGGGATTATCAAGATATTTAAATATCCATGTACAATTGTTAAAACTACATTTACCTAATATAACGGCCATAACCCAGATGGTCAAGCATGAGGAGAAAAAGAAGGAGTACCTAAGCATTATTGATTTTTTGGGTAAATGAGACAAGGTTTGTATGTGAGGAGAAGATGGACATTGCGTCAGGGTACTCTGTAATGGACAGATCGATAGATACATTTCCCCTCTCTGGCCTGGAGACAGCTTTCAAAATTAAAGTTAACCAACAGGAGTAGCAGTCTGGCAACGATTTGTCTTCTGTTGGAGGTCAGACAGATTAAAGGTAAAAATAGTTGTTTTCTTCACAGCTTTAGCGTGTGTTATTAAAGCACCTGCATCAACAGACATAATGGTCAGTACAAACTGGTCTTAGACTTGTGTGATGCTTCTCAATGCCCTCAGGCACAGGGGACAAAGAAATATTCAAAACTAGAGAAAAGGCTATAAACACTGTGTAATTCACCTGTGGGTGGCATTTTGGTGTGTATTAAGCATGCTTATTAATCTATATTATCTCCACTGAGATAAACCCCTTGCATAATCCCTGGTTTCCTCCATCCGCCAGCTTTGATCTGAATGTGTATCAGTTTTCGGCCAAGGTTCTCAATGCCACATCATGACTGCGTAAAGAAAATCTAGCTGATGGTTGTTCAATAAGTAAAAGGTCCTGGCCTGGATCTATTATTTGTCTTATCCATTAAATATCACTGACACCACTGCCATTTCCTAACTATGTCAAAGGTTAACTGGATGTGTGAAGTATGTAATGTAATTAAATGGTTAGATGAATGTAAATATAAGATTATTCATTCCCAGATATTGTTCTCTGAATGCTTAAAAGACTCTAATGGTTTAGACAATACACACACTTGGAGTGCCATCTTACCGGCTGGTGCTTTCTTTTGGCAGGATATAGGAAAGTTCGGCCCCCGCGCTGCTCTCCAGGGTAGCATTGGGCACATACATGTGGACCAGACGGCTGATCTCTGATACATTGCACAACGCATCTTTTACTATGACCATGTGGTAGCCAGCACCTGAGAGACATATGCCAATCAGTGTGTAACAGTTTATTAATACATCCACCCTGGTGTTTAATGCTTTCATACAGATTACATTTGTTATAAAAGGCAATAAATATTTAATGTTTTGCCACTTATACAAAGGGCTATAATAAAAAACTTGTTTAAATGATACTAAGGGGTAGATGTGAACTGAGAAAATCTCATTATGCAACATTCTCCACACCGTATTTGTTCTTGAGGAAGAGAGGTGAGCCACAGCACTGGAGTTCCCCACCAGCCATGATAGCAATGCGATCTCCCAGTAGGTCAGCCTCATCCATGAAATGTGTAGTAAGAAGGATGGTGCGACCTCGTTTCTCGCCCTGCAAAAGATCCCATGTGGTTCGCCTGGCTGAAGGGTCCATGCCAGAGGTCGGCTCGTCTAGCATCACCACCTACAAAGTGGAAGTCAATAAAAATCTTCCACTAATAACTCTGTAATGGATTAGACACAGACACTATTGTTGCTACAAGTAGGCAGTTCCGGCAATGACTACATTAGGGAGAAAAATCAGGATCTGCAAAAAGTAACGCACATGACATTTTATTATAGTCCAGGAATAATGGCTGACCTTTGAGTCTCCAATCAGTGCAATTCCAATAGAAAGCTTGCGTTTCATTCCACCTGAAAGGGTCTTTGACCGTGCATTCGTCTTATCCTCCAGATTTAGGATACGGATGGTGCGGTCCACCTCATCTGGAATCTTTTCACGAGGGTAGCCCTTCAGCTGGAGAAACAATGTAAAAGAAACAGTGGAAGTGAAAAATACAGCAGCAGAAATGTGGATAAAGCAGAATAAAAACCCCACAATGCCATTTAATCAACAACCAAATGGTATAAATGAGAAATAATTATTAATATATTATTTATTCATATTCATAATTATTACAGCATATGATAGTTGCTAATTTGCTGTGTTTAGGAGGAATATAACTATTAGCAACTATTACATTACATTACTGACCCATATGTTTTATAGTGAAGTGAAAGCCATGCCTGGAGCAGTTCAAGGGCACTTCAGTCATGTCTTGTCCCTTGCAGACCTTTCAGTCACCAGACTGGTTCCCAGGCCACAATTATTATATTATTATATATAACATTATATATTATATATAATATATAACATATAACATAGTTATATTTCATGTTGCAGAACATAAACAAAACCAGTTATCTTCTGTTATCCTGATAACTAGTTAATTCCTGTTCCTTTTTCACTTTGTTAATGTTATAGACAATCTGTCTCTTTCTCTCTCACTCTCTCTCTCTCTCTCCTCACACACTCTTTCTCTCTCTTCCCATAAAACTGGAAAGCACAAAATCCTTAGAATAGTCCTGAAAACCTTCCCATGGCAGAAAACTGTTACAAAGTGCAGACACACAGATTCCTCCCATAAATGTGAAATTAACATCTCATCACAAAAAGGTTCTCCAGATCAACAACTATCACCATTCAGTAAAACCACTTTTTAATCCATTGATTATTTGCATATTAGAAAGCGGATCCAGCACTAGAGTCAGAGCCATGATGCTGTTCTGCACAAGAACTCAAACAGTCATGTGGGCTGCTGAAAAACCGGCACCTGAAATAACGTCATACATCTCTGAGAAAACTACAAGATACACAATTGTTTAAGTGTAGACAGCTTATAGACAAAACATCCATTTAGTTTGATATTATAAAGAAGTCAGTCATAAGCCATAACCTTTAACCCCATTATAAACGCACTGTACTGCACTGCAGTTAAACGGCTTACTGCTTACAATATGATGAAATCCAGTGTTTACTCAATAGTTTAATTTCTTGTGGAGAAAAACAGATCATATTCTTATTCATAAAATATGCAATAAACAGTATATATTCTTCTGCAACACAGTATAGTCTGTTATCAGTGCTGTCTGGATGCTAATCAGCATAATGGACAATGGTTATGGTATCCTAAAAGAACAACAATGGATTTACTAGAAGAGTTTTATTAGTTTAAAACCTGGTGAATTAACATGGAATGTAATTATTGTGAATCACAGGCTTGTGTACTGTACACTGAGGATTTTACAACCGCTTTAAAAAGCTAATCACTTCCTGTTCTGACTAAATGTGAATATTTAAAAATTCCCAGCCTTATTAACTTTACTGGAATTTACACATACGTGTGTATGTGTGCATGTTTGTATATTTGTTAGAAATAACAAATGCACTCTGCAGAATAGCATCCCAGCATGTCCTAAAATCATCTAACAGTGAATACAGCTTTGATTTCGGAGACATAAAGGGAGTAAGAAAGTTACCTGGGCATAGAAAAGCAGATGCTCTCGGACTGTAAGGTTGTCAAAAAGCACATCGTGCTGTGGACACAGGCCTAGGCTGCGGCGGATAAGCGCCATATCTTGGCATATGTCGTAGCCATTGATGTAAGCTCGGCCGCTGCTGGGAGGAAACAAGCCTAGAAGACCACAAGAAATAATGCACGGAATCACAGAGAAGCACTAACAAATTCGATCCGACTGACTCTGGGAGGAGAAGGAAACTGAGGTTTTATATCACTGATCACTATCACAGAATCCACATTTAATCCACATTTAAATCACACTTAACCAGCTTACCAGTCAGCATAGACAATGTGGTGGTCTTTCCTGCTCCGTTGTGTCCTAGCAGAACTGTGATCTGGCCTTCAAACATGTTTAACGTGAGATCCTTCACAGCATCTTTGGTCTTATTGCCGACTTTAAACACCTGTAGATGATAAAATCACAACTACAGTTCAATCATTATCACAGACACCAACAGTACAGACTTAAAAAAATAAAATAAAAGCAGCCCTTCTGCAGGTCACAGTGCCTGTGTTTACACACTAGACAGCACAATCTGCTCTCAAAATACATCCCACACACTCCATGTCACTTTGTACCTTGGCCAGATGCTTGATTTTGACCCCCGAGACTAATCCAGTCGGCTCTTCTTCAATGAACTCGCCCTTTAGTGCTTTCTCTGCATCTTCTTCTTCCTCTTTCTCCTTCAACAGGGCAACTCGAGGACTGTTGCACCAGTATGAGGGCTGGGGTAACAAGTATTACACATTACAAAAATACCTCCACAACTCTATTAAAAACAAACACTACTTTCTCATCTGATTCTATAAACCCTTGAGCTCTGCACTGTGCACCCATATAAGAATATTACATGAAGGAGACTGAGGATTCTAGTGAGCACTAAAGAGCCCTAAAGACAACAATTTGGGGGTCATAACAAAAATAACAATAATCATAATAATATAATAATAATAATCAGATGCCACATAAATTACAGCATGTTTTTTAAAATGCATTTTATAATTAATAATAATTTAACAGAGTAAACCCCCTGATCTGTAAAGCTGAAAACCATGATAAGCTGATTTTTTTGTCTTGTCTTCAAGAGATCTAAAAATAGATGCTGCTAAAACAACTGTTTATCGCTGCTATAACATATAACTTACACCAGTGGGTACACCATCACTGATTATTTTTCCACAAAGTCAGTTCACCATCATCATTCCTATATCCCTATTACTCCATAATACACATGGTTTTATTAATGTTTCAAAATAATAAAGACTGTATACAAAGAGAGGGATCGTAGATCAGACTGATACAGAAAAGGACACATAGTTAATTCCAGAGAGTGTGTGTAAGAAAGTGTGTGAACAGGAGTTAAAGAAAGAGGAAGAAAAAGCAAAAACTAGAACTGAGGTCAATGTAAAATTGTTGTTTCCAGGCAGTTTTTTGATGGTCAGTATAAATGAGCTTCTTTTTATGGTTAAAATTCACCACAATCTGTCAAAGGCGTCAACCAGAATTCAAAAACATTTTAGCCACTGCAACCTTTCAGTAGATGGCCTACATCCCTATTCTGGGCTAATGGCATGGGCAACCTGTACAAACCTACAAAACAACAATATTTTCAGATTCACTGCCTTAAACAACAACCTGTAATGTGAGTCAACAAAGATCTACATCATTTACCCAGGTTAGGATTACTTGCATGCTGAAATGTAAATGAATACAGGTAAATGTAATAAAATAAGCAGTGGGGTATCAGAACTTAATTACCACTTACCAGCACAAAAAAGTACCATGGCCGTGGCACTCCATACTCGCCAGGGAAGACTGCCTCAATATACCAGGCCACCAGGCTGTAGAGTATAGCATCCAGCAGCAAGAACCCCAGAACCTGAGCCAGCGAGAAGTCGTCATCCACAGTCACAGGCTCAAACAGATTACTCCACTGGATCCCTGTGCCTGATTGGAGTAGGCAGTATAGCAAGCCACATTTCTTCTAGTCAGGTGGATGGAATTACTTTACTGAAGACTGAGGAAGTTCTTTTTTTAATAATTATTATTTAAAATCAGGGCTGTCAAAGTTAACGCGATAATAACGCATTAACGCGATCACAAATTATAGTGATTAAAAAAATAATGCGGTTAACGCAAATTCTAATTTGGCCCTGCGGTTCACCCGTAGTTCATGTTGAGACTCGTCACGCGCTGCTTCAGTAAGAGTAAGGCTGCGTCCGAAATCGTGTACTCAAGCAGTACATACTGAATTCGGAGCAGTGTGCACTGTTTTACCGTTAAAGCAGTACGCAATTCCAGTATGCGAGCGAGCAGTATGAACAGCCTCGGACGCACTACATCCACCAATCGCAAAAAAAACCCATGGGGAGATCATGGGGTCTTACCTTTGCCTTCAAACATTCCAATAAGTTGTGCACCCATAGCCATGGCCACATTGGAGATAAGACAGGCAGACAGTTTCTGAGTGTGAGATAGCAGGTCATAACGTGGCCACAGAAAGAGGTACGGCAGGTAGCTGAAGAAGTAGAGGAAACCACTTGCTGCTGCTGCAACGTTAGCTGGGAGAGATAAAGAGATGAGAGAGAGACAGAGGCAGAGAGACCGATGAGAGAGACAAAGAGAGAGAAAAATAGAGACAGATAGACACAATTATATTTATTCATCTATCTATACTACACAGCCAAAAGTATATGGGTGCCTGAACAACACCTCCACAGGTGCAAAAAAAAAAGAGGAATACAAGAGAAACTACCAAAATAACAGCCTTGTGCTTCATAGAAAAGAAAATTACTCTCTGGGTTATTTTTATATCCACATGCAAGGACAAGCACAAAAAGGTTTTCAGGGCCTGGTCACACTTCACAATGTGCCATTCTGAGTTAGAACAGGGAGAACTGAGACACAGCAGATATGTATTAAGTTCCATTTGCAGCCTGTTTTCTGGCTGTGGGAGGAGATGGAGAGAGCTTCACCAATCCACAGAGCGGAGGAAAAGAAAGTGCTTTTCCCTGTCAGGAGACAGTCCTGTTTTATATTACACACAAGTGATTCATATAACAGCCAAACAACAGCGAATGATTTCTATAGGAGGCAGAAACTACTGAGCAGAATGACAAATCATTTGTCAGAAACAATCATTGAGACAAAAATTAGACAAGAAATAGACAAGGATTTCTATGGTATTTTATTTTTAAAAATACATTAGAAATATCTGTAATGAAACAGTATCTCAAAATCAACACATCTGTATTTATGTCTCAAATGAACCTCCTGGATAATATCAGTCTTCTATATACATTAAAAACAACAGATCAAGCATCAGGTCTACCAAGAGAAATAAAAACAACTGAACCTGATTGTTGACCATGAACCTGATATCGAACCGGTCAACACACTCTCCAGACTTCAGACTGGAGGAAGGTTTATTTACAACTTTAATACAGATGTGTGGTTGTGATCTATTTTAATGCATTCATTAACATTTACATTTTATTACTGAGAATTTATTAATCTTTATCACTCAAATCTTAGTTTCTTTTTGTATACAAAGGAACACAAACAATAGCATTAACATACTGCTAGTTAGCTGCTTGTGCTAGTCCATTACTTCACATCTATTATTAGCCAAATCTGATACTAAATGACATAAACCCCTACACTGTACACGAAACCATTTTTTTAACTATGTGTGGATTCATGCTAAATCTTGTCGGCAGTAGATAAAAAAACATGAATACTATAGCTAGAACAACTGCATTAATTTATCTCTACTACACTAATTTTTGTCATTAGAAATGCTAGCATTTAGCATAAGCCATGGTGTACCAACATAACTAAACCACTTCCCGTAACCTGATAGATCCCTAATGAATGATTCATGCACCAGGGACCTGTTAGATATATGGCAGCTGGGGCAGTGCTGCTCAAACCAGTCCTCATGGCTTAACACTCCACATTTTTCTTCTATGCCGACTAACAGAACACAAGGTAGACAAAAATGTAAAGCAGCTGGTGCCGAGGGCTGGCTCGTCAACAACAAAAAAAAAACTACAAAAGCCTCAGCAACGTACAAAATACCTCCTTTTAGATTCCCATACTGACTGAACAATCTCTTCCATTCTCACATCAGGAGCAAGGTTCACATATTTGAAACTCAATATCCTCTTATGTCTAAAAGCCAGTGCGCAAATCCAATACAACCACACGGGCCATTTAAGGACATTAGCGAGTGCAAGCAGCCAAAAAACTGGAGCAGCATTAAGCTGAAAGATCTGTTTGGAATGTCATTCATTCATTCATTCATTCATTCATCTTCAGTAACTGCTTTAGGATGTAGTGAATTTAGAGTTGTGATGGACAAGATGCCAGTCAATTATAGGGTACAGGTATCATTGCCTGTACTGTCTGGGTGGAAAGGACATCAGTGATGGATTCATGTATGTGGAAGAGAAATGTTTTTGTCCTTCAGGTGTTCAGCTGCACATTACCATAGGATGAACAGCAGTTACTGACTTCATGTGTCAGAAAATAACAACCTTCTTGCTTAAGAACTATTGTGTGTAGTAAAAAGCTAACTAGTTGGTGAGAATGTGGTCAGTAACCAAACCAAAAAGACGTCCCAGGTTAAGTGGAAGTTATTTTACCAGCAAAAATGGCATCAACTCCTATTATCTCTTATCTATGGTTTTAGAAAGGAGCAATGTGATGGTCAAATGTCCATAAACGTTTGGCCATATAACCTACTGGTCCTACTATTAGGCAAGTCACCGAACATGACATTCAAAAACATTTTACTCACTCTAACTTTAATGCAACCCTGAGTCCTGACTCTGATGAGCTCCACCTGCTACAGATGAGGCACCAGGAGATACCAGCAACCCTGAGTCCTGATTCCTCCTGCTCCCC
>JAOVVF010000025.1:13347505-13357543 GCA_028565595.1 Duopalatinus emarginatus | reverse complement strand
GAACCCCCCCCCCCCCCCCCCCCGCACCGAGCCTCGATCAGAAATCTGACTAAAATAAGAAAAAGAGAACTGATCTAGAACTGGTCTTGCCCTTAATCCATTGGCAAATGTGACTTGACCAGGGTAGTAATTTGAATTTTTTGTTAATATCCGGCTTCATTATGAACACTAGCTGTTTGTGTTGGCAGACATCAAGTCACGAAACCAGTGAGTTTCAGAAATAAAGCACACTGGTTCTGAAGGTCACTGTCTGGTCACACAAAACATCTTAAAGCTGAAGTATTCCCTTAACAACTGTTAAGCCTTGGACAAAGTTCCTTGACTGGCATTTCCCTTGATTAGGATACAGTCAGCAATACCTCATTTCAACACTGTCAAATTTACATTTTTAGATGTGGATGAACAGGAGGCTGTTTCTAATCTGTACAAAACAGAGAAAACTCAGTTACTCAGCTAATAAAATGACTAGTGAACTGGAGATAATCTCAGCCATGCTACACAGCAGAACCATGCTATGCCTGCAGTTTTATAGCTCCTGGTAGCACCGTGTTTTATCCCAGTCAGTTTCCAGGCTGCGGATTGGAAAAATAATTTACCCGAAGTGGGAGAGGTTCATCATCATGAGTAAAGGAGTGATCAAACACCACTGCTGCCAGGATCTTTGCTGACTCAGGGTCTGTCTTCACAAACTCCTCAAACTGATGCTCAGTCTCAAACCCACGCACTGGAGTAGGAGAGGAAGAATAAATTAAATCATTAAAGACAGCAAGAATGAATCATATTAAATACATTTGAATTTATACAACAATAGGCTACAGTCGTAAATAATAACTATCAGTAACTGTACATTTTCCATTAAATTGTAAGAATAATTCCCTGCTACACTACATTGGCTTTATTGTCAGACACTGAGGATGCTATAGGACTAAAGTCTAAACATGAATAGCTCTTTAATGTAAAGTATTTTAGAGTATTAGGTATTAATAAATCATGATAAAACAATGTTTGATTAAAGTTTCAGTTAGCAACAAAAAATACATTACTCTTAAGTAAAAACTATTTATTTAGCTGTTAAATAAAGCTGCCTTGTTAGATTCATCACTAATGTGTTTGACCTAATGTGGTATACATCATCATGCACACAGCATGCATCATCCTGCCACAGACAGCTCAGTACTAGTAGTAGTAGTAGTAGTAGTAGTATAGTATAGTATAGTATAGTATAGTATAGTGTAGTATAGTATAGTGTAGTATAGTATAGTGTAGTATAGTATAGTGTAGTATAGTATAGTATAGTGTAGTATAGTATAGTGTAGTATAGTATAGTGTTGTCCTAGACCTTTAACTGAACTTTAGAGCACCAGAAAGCTGGTGAGAAGAATGGTCATTGTCCTTAATAAGGCTGAAGGGGTTGGTTTGGCTTTGGTGCCTCAATTCTTCCTTCATGCTCTAACTGCACTTACCCCCCCCCTTCCCCAAGGAAAGACAGAAAGAGAGGGTGGATGAGAGCGAGAGAGAGAGAGAGAGAGAGAGTTTTGTTAGTTAGGTTTCCAACAGACAGTAGAAGATTAACAATCAGGACAGACTGGTTCCACAGTACTATTCTCTAGGACAAACCTAACCTGCTCAGTCTGCTTTGAATGCTTCCAATGTACTGGTCTTGCCTGAGGCACAGCCCATGTTTTCTTTCTGGAGTAACAAGTATGACCAGGTTTTTATACCGAGACAAATGATCATTTAATAGTTGCTATATATGCTCAGTAAAAAACACTGGAAACCTGACATGAAACATTCGAGATACAGTATAAGCTACAACTATCAGTACAACAGTATCAGCATGCAACCTGGCACCACCCTTTAAATGACACAGCAGTGAAGCAATATTGACAGTATCCTACACAGTCTGTATTCACAGGCAAATAGCTTCATCACATGATCCACTTTGATTGAACTGGACTGACCTGCATAGGCAGGAAAATAAGCACTTCTTCCTTCCTCTTTTCTAGAACAAGACTAGAGCAGTCAGCTCATTTTTGAGCATATGATAACTCTGGTGTATTATTACGAGGAAAATCACCTTGTGACTTGTAAAAAGCCCTCAGTGGTGTTAAAAACAAAGACAGACAATGGTCTGAGGCATGTCCTGTACATTCTCCATGCAGTGCATGAAGTACTACACTAGCATGACTCACCATACATCCAGCTTCTGTTATCTTCATTTTCAGGCCTTTTTACAGGAATTTAGTGGAATCAAATGTGCATTTCCTGCTCCGGGGGTGGGATAAATAACACTATACATATAAACAAGTAGCAATATGTCAAAAGCAAGATTTCCCCCTGCCTATAAGTCATTACATCGCAGACCTGAGGCAAGCAACCAGCCATTAGTGACCTGATCCAGGTGTGTGGAAAGCTGCAAAAACACACATATTAAATAAGGAAACTTTGGCCTTACCAGCACTGATGAAACCCTGCTGCAGGCTGAGCTGCACGTCCTCAGCCACCTGACGTACTACAGTGGAATTAGCCGGTACGTAGGCGAGTTGCAGGCCTCTGGGCAGCTGAGCAGGAGGCCATTCTAGCATGAAGCTTTTGTAATATGTGACGTTGGGGAAGTTGGTAAAAGGCACCTTCTGACGCAGTACAATCAAGATGGCGGAGAACAGGAGGGGCAGTATGATCTCAACCAACGTCACCAAGATCTGGCGCTTCTGTAGTGACATTGAGAAAGTGTAAGACATTAAGTGAGAATGTGCAGATTTATATAATGAAAACCCATTAGACCATTACCCTGCAGCTCACAAGCTAGTTTTCTTAGCTCTTTGTATTGATGAATCATGGAGTTATGATTATTATGTCAGGGTTGCACAGTGCAGTTGGGAAATGAGGTTTAAAAATTCCCAACGAATTATAATTTAGCTTATATACACTGGAATAGTGTAAGATACAAAACAACAGTACAGTACAGTGTGCATTAACTAGACTAGCAGAACAGGGTTGTGTGAAGAGACTAGAGTAGACAATATGTATTTGTATGACCACTGACTAAGGCACAGCAGTGGACTAAAGACACAGTTCTGCAAACGCACTGGTCTGGTGCATGAGGTGGTGATGCTGTTTCTGACAGACTGGGCCTCCTAATCAAAAAGTCCATTATCCAGTTGCAGGGGGAGGTGTTGCTGAGGCTCAGCCTGTCCTGCTGGTGGGTGAATGCTGGAACCAGATCCTCACACCCTGCTTTGTCCAGATGGGTCAGAGACAGGTTGATTACAGTTATGGTGGTAGGCCTACTAGAATAGGTCCAGTGTTGTTTGTCATTAAGACCTATGCTCTTGATGATGATGATAGGTGTGAGTGCACCTGGTCAGAAGTCACTAAGGCAGGACACAGATGGTTTGATTTCTACTGGGATGATGGTGGTCTTCCTGAGACAAGTGCTCGACTGATCAGCACAATCCCAGAGAGCCTGGCCAGGTTATAAATTCATGAATTAAGTCTAAAAATGTACCTGGTCTGTGGAAGCTGGAAATCATCTGGTAGCAAAGCATAATCATCACCACAAACCTTACTAGTCAAGTATGATTTCTGTACAGTGTTTAGATTTGATAGCTATACACTATAATGAAATAGACATAAGTCTAATCAGGATACAGCATGGTGTCGTTCTGCTTTTGAACAACCAGATTGTTAAATAAACCTATTCAGGAACAAAATTTTTAAAACTAGATTTTCATGAACTATGTTTTCATTTAACAATCCTAAACAGCTCCCTTTAATCTACAGTGCACACTGCACAGTGAATGAGTGTTATAGGAATCACACAGTGCAGTTCATACTCAGTTATAAATGGAGAAAAGTGAAATGTGTATTTTCCCCAAATGCACACATTTTATGCATAAAATCTAAACAGAAAAACTCACAGCTCTAAATGACACTAAGGTATAAAGTTTCATATTTGATTAGGTCACTTGATTAGCCCTGGTCTTTAATATCGTAGCCCCCATGTAAACCCTTTGTTTCTCTCCTGGGTTTCCCAACCATCCTCCTGTGAACTTGGTTTCCTAGCAACACCGACTGCAGCAGCAAGACAAATGAGAACAAATAACGTGCTTCATCTTGGGACTTCTCACAGGACTCATGAATGGTCAGTTCAGAAAGCTTTAAATATCTCTATTTAACAAGAAAATAAAGGACAAGCAACCAGAGTTAGAACTGCAGTAACCAAACAACCCCATTAAGCACAGAGCCTGGGAGGAGGCAGGCAGGGCAGGATGATGGTTCAGTGACTCACTTCACTATTGATTTATTGATTGTGTGCATAAATAAATGAAGAAAAAAAAAACACCACATCTAAGAACAAATAGTTTATAGGAAAATTACGAAATCATTGAATTTAAGAGGAAATGAATCACATGTCTGTGAACTGGACGAAAAAAACTCTACAGTAGGGTGTTGTTTAGTGACTGCAGGACTTCCAGACTACTACTGTAGACCTTAAACATGCATTATGTCACAGTCAGGTGGAGGTGACATTGACAGAAAGGATTCTGGCATAAGTAGTATATATGGTGACTGGGACAATTTTAAAGTTTAAAGCAACTGGATGTTGTGCATCTGCTCAAATGTCAGCTTCATTACAGTGACCTGGTGTTGGTGCTGGAGTACAGTACTGGTGTAGGCATGTCTGGGAGATGGAGAAGAAATAACTGAGTTTAGATGGGTCAGGTTGTAAACCTTCACACTGTCAGGCTGCCAGTGTTCTATTATATATCACAATCTTATAAAATATGTTTAATTGTTATGATGTTAAATTCACAGCTATTAAAACTAAAAACATTTTCTTTACAATCTCATATTTCTTCATTTCAGTCATTATTAATATATACAAATGCTCATAGAAAGGAAAAGCAGAAGCCTATAGCTGCCCATAATGAAATGCATGTAGTAAGGAGTGTAAGTCAAATATACAAATGTGAAATGTGATTTCCAGCTGACACAGCAAAAGACTGCTTTCTCTGTTATCTGGAGATCAGATGAATCCTGATAGTGCCACAGCATTCCCGGGAATCCAAGTGAGTAACACTAGCCATGCTGTGTGAGACATGGACTTTCTGTCTCCTTGTATCAGAGAAACACTATCAAAGCAACACTACCACTTGTAAATCATCTGTGAGTACATCTATGAGGAAGAGCGCAGTCAGCATTTTCCACTGAGTGTCTTCAGCTGCAGTGTGACGTAGCATGAACAACACTCTGATAAGATGTGGTGACTGACTTCACATGGCTTAGACAGCACCTGCTTGCCCTCATGGCTAAGACTAGCTAGTGGATGGAATATTAGGAGGAAATGGAAGTGCAAGTACTTTTCTGGTTTGAATTTACAATTAAAAATTATCTTAAAAATGCACACTTTTTATTTAAACAAACTTCTTAACAAACATAGTTCATGTTGATTTCTATATTATAAATTATAGTGGCTTGACAACAGTTACATTGTCACTGACATCACCAAAACTGTAAATAAAAGACAGATGCACTATAATTAAAAACTTAATTTAATGAGGAAATTATTTTTATTATTATCCATCCGCCATATTAAACATTACTGTGAAAGACGTTGAGCTGCACTCAGTGCTGGACCTTTGTGACTGAGGCAGCACATGACGTTCCCTCAATATTCGGTCAGAATAACCTGTCAGAATAAGACATCTCAGTACACAGCATCCAAGACAGCCTTCTACTCAAGTGTAGAATGAGACAAAGTGCTGTCTATATAGAGCTCACTCGATTTTGAGACAGACCCAGTGATCTAGTTACAGACCCAAGAATGAACTAGAGAGGCAACTTGACAGTGAAGTCTGGTATTCATTTCTTTTCATCACATTAACTAGTAGGAGTGAGATTCAGCCCTGCTATACCTTTATTCAGCATAAACAGATCTGAAGAACTGTCTTTATAAATATGTACATGTATAATCATTTCTTATTTTTACTAATGCTAGCTCATGTTGTCCCTTGCAAACCCATTTAAGGAGAACTTGACAGTGTAAAGTTCACAAACTGACCCATCTAAAATTTCTTCTCCATCTCCCAGACATGCCTCCACCAGTACTGTACTTCAGCACCAACACCAGTTCAGTGTAATGAAGCTGACATTTGAGCAGATGCACAACATCCAGTTGCTTTAAACTTCAAAATTGTCCCAGTCACCATATATACTACTCATGCCAGTTGTCTGCATATATATCAGAATCCTTTCTGTCAATGAATGAAAGTGAACTATTTTGCCTTACTGTGTTTGCACACAAAAGGAATGTGACCTCCACATTTAACCCATCCGTGCAGTGAAAGACACACACACCAGTAACACCAGGGGGCAGTGAACACACTTGCCCAGGGCGGAGGGCAGTCCCAGGCCACGGCGCCCAGGGGGCGGTTGGGGGAGTTGGGTGCCTTGCTCAGGGGAGTGTCCCCTGGTTGGGGATCGAACCCGCGACCTTCCGGTCACAAGACTGGTTCCCTAACCACTAGGCCACAGCTGCCCACCTCCACCTTCATCATGCTCCATCACTTACTGTTCCCCTCTGCAATCCGTCAGTAGATTTGTGCTGTCCTCACAGTTCAGGTCCCTTATCAGTACCTACAGTAATAAAGACTTTAACAGGGACAGAGCTGCTCCCTACAAAACACCAACTGTGAAATGGTGTGGAAGTAACACATCCATGCCACACACTTTCAGATTATTGAATCCATTAGTAATAATGTTAAAATGACAGCATTCTCACATCCTCTGTTACAGTCTGGTTCCTGTCTTCTTCCTCTCATCTGGAGAAACTGCTGACCTGAGCTGCTTAATTAAAACCGAATTAACAAACTTTTTAAGCAAGGTTCCTGCCCATCCAGACATCTACCTAATTATTATTAATTATTAGTAATTAAGGAGAAAGCCACTGTTCGAGGCTGATGAGCCTCAATGTTTTGTATTCTGCACAGAAAATGCACAGTTCACTGTAAACAGCTGTCATTATATCTACATACAGTAGATGGATAAAGTAACACAGCAGGTGAACACTGTTCCACCCTGACCAGGATAAGGAGATTACTGAATACAAAAAGGAAATAAATTATATAAAGAAATGTGCAATATACAGTATGTATGAAATATATTCATGTGAAAAATAAAGTACACCCTTTTTGAATTTTATGATTTTACATATCAGGACATCTTCTGGTCCTCAGCAGGCATTAAAATGGAACCGGTTCCAGTATGTCATTATTTATATAACAATTATAAAGCTGAAATGGAGAGGCTGTCTGTGAAAAACTAAGTACACCCCATGAATCAATAGCTTGTAAAACCACTTTGTGCAGCAACAACGTGAAGTACAGTTTTCTGTATGACTTTATCAGTGTCTCACATTGTTCTGGAGCTCTGTTAAGCTCTCGCCAAAGCATTCCAGTTGGGTTCAGGTCTGAACTAAACTGCGCCATTGCAACATCATTCTGTTGTAGATTTGTGGGTGTGCTTGTGATCACTGTTCTGTTGCATGACCCAATTTTGGCCAAGCTTTAGCTGTCGGACAAACATTCGACTCTGGTTCATGTTCAATTCAATGACTGCAAGATGCACGTGTCCTGTGGCTGCTAAACCACCGTGCTAGACAGATATGTGTTTGTGTGGCGCTGTGAATACTGGCCAATCATCTCCACTTCAGTCTTGTCTGTCAAAATGTTCAAAATGTCTGTTGTCGGTTCCAGATGTCTCCAGAAGCAACAGTACTGAATGTTTTTAACTTGTGAATAATTTTACTCACTATAGAATAATGGGCTCTAATTGTCTGGAAATTGCCTTATAACCCTTTCAGGATTGATAGGCAGCAACTGCTTCTCTAGGATCACTGCTGATCAGTCTTTCCTGTTTGGCATTGTGTTAACGCACACCTGAAAGCTCCAGACCAGCAAAAAAAACCCAAATGTTCTGCTTTTATAAAGGTGATCATTCTTGCTGGCACTGGATATTAGCAGCACCTGGCTCTCTTAATTCCTATGGAGGCAGTAATGCTCTACTTAACTGTTTACACACTACACACACTTGTATTTTGGCCTAGTTTTTTTTTTAGATCAATAATAACATGACAATGACAATAATGACAAAAGATGTTAGACTGACCTCCACCTTCACAGTCTTTAAGTCTAAGGTTAAAAACTGTTCTGTTCAGCTGTGCATATGACAACTGACTGTGTTTTCATCTCACTCTTCACTCTTTGCTTTCTCCTGTGTATATTGTTTATATACACTTTGCTGACAGTAAGCATTAAATAAAGCAAGAAACTCTTTAGCCAAAAATGTTTTAGGGTTAAAAGGCTTAATTATTGATGCCTTCTTCAGCTATGAAAACCTTTTTTGCTCCTGAACAGCTGATTAGATAAAATATTAGCTGAGTTTAGAAGCCTTCAGTAGATTAGACAGATTTGCAGTGCAATAATCTCAGCACTGAATTGATTGGCCTGTGTTTAGATTCTATATGGCAAAAGTCTATAGCTAGAGCTGACATATTGGGCCTTTGCATAAAAGTTACATTTCCGATGTATGTGTTTGTGTTCTGTTAGCACCATCAGCATTAGATTGTACTGATGTAAAACAGTACAGCTCAATCAAGCTACCCATTAAGGGAACACACAAAATCGAGACCCACTTGCTGTAGGTAGTTCTTCCAGAGAAGTAATCCAAACTGTCTCCACACAGCCATGTTTAGGTCACAACCACTGCTTTACAACCTAGAAAGATAAAGAAAAAAAATCAGCTACAACATGTAAGATTATTACCAGGAGTTTTATTTTTTACCAGGAGTTTTATTTTTGGGATATTTTCTTGATATGTGTATTTTCAGGCTTGGATTGAATAAATGAATATTTTCCAATATTTCCAATATTTTGCTGCTACATAGATCACAATTACAATGCTGCTAATAATGATGATGATGATTAGTAGCAGTCAGTCATAGGTTAGTGGTAGTATTTTTGAATTGTTATTTCTTTATTAAAATGTAAACCAAGTCACACTAAAGTCATCATAAATATTTTTTTATTATTTTTAATAATAAAAATGTATTTAAAAAAATACAAAAGACTGTGTTTATGTTCTCAGTTGGCATTTAACATTTGCTCTTCTTTCACTGACATACTGCTTTGTTTTCATTCTGCTTTACTGCTTCCTGTATTATAGTGCATTGTGACTCTCAGCAGATTTTAGTGCAGTTTAATCCTTTGCTTCATCTCTAAAAGACACTGATGCAGCAGAGCTTTAGCTTTAGCCTGTCCACCTCTGTTACTATCTCATCTGCAGATTTTACTCAAAAACTGATGTTCAAAAGCTTAAATGTTTGTGTTATTTAATGTTTTGTTAGAATTATGCAACTACATGCTGAACAACATGCAGAAAAAACCTCCTACTTACTGAGCTTTAATTATTCTACATGACTTTACTCAGGGCTTTCAGCTTGAATGTCACAGTTTGGCAAACAGATGATAATAAAGGTTTAAAATAAAGAGTGTCAAATCCCTATAACTAATAACATGATGTCAACAAATACATTTAACAGCTCTAGATTTTTTAAAGAATATAAGGAAATGCACTTCACAATCCCACAATGCACTGCAATAAAGTACAGCGTCTACCTGGGAATATTACAGCCGGACCTGGTTTATGAGCATGTCAGTGTAAACCTAGCTCCACACGGCTGTCTGGAAAGGCCTGGTGTTATAAGCACTGTGTTATAAGGGCCTATTGTTATAAAAGCTATACAGACAACATTAGACTGAAGTGAAAATAAACTAGAGATCAATATATGGTGTATATTCCAGTTCAGTCTGTAGTGTAAATACCTGCACATACAGATCAGTGTTTTATAGACAGGCTTTTAATTATCTGTAGTAATGCAGGAGGTTTAATGAGCTATTAAACAGTAACACAGTCTGATCTACCACATAAACACAGTCTGATCTACCACAGTAACAGTCTGACTTACCATATACACAC
>JAOVVF010000025.1:13335674-13347405 GCA_028565595.1 Duopalatinus emarginatus | reverse complement strand
GGTCATTTTATGGGAAATAATTATTTCTTAGTCAGGATTTTTTCTTTATTTTTTTTATTCACTTGAGTTGAAGGTTGCTTTTTTCTAATTTTTTTCAGAGTGAGATTATACTTCTGTAATAAAAATGTAATTTATTTTAAGGCTTTCAACACATTTTAACTAGGGGTGCCAATAATTATGGAGGGCGCTGTAGTTCCTCTCTAGTGACTACGTTATACAGTACACACAGTCTGTGATCTTCCTTTGACCAGCCTTCCTGCGAGTTTTTCCATCTTATTCCTAATGCACATTCATGAGTCATGCTGTGCACCAAATAAAAAGCAACACAACCTGTCTAATATTCTTACATTTTAATCTAATTCAAAACAAAATAGAAATGTCACATATTACTGAGTCTGGTTTCTAGTGAAATCAGATGGAAAGTCATACTGCAGCATTATTTTATTGCTTTTGAAAACACTTCTATAGGTTTCAAGTAGTGGTTTTTTTCACAGCTTCATACGTGTACATAGGTATGAAAATCAGTTACAGTAAAAAAAACTAATCAGGTTACAGTACTGAAAAGATGCATTAAGAAATTCCATAGGTGGATTTTGATGTTTGAGGAACATATTTGTACTGAATAACACACAGATGTAAGTGATTTTTCACTAGAGACATACACAGCTGTTTAGAAACACTGCTTCCCCAGTGTTTTAAAATAAAAAGTGCTTCGCTTCATTTGAGGTTATGAAGTAACGACATGTCCTAGATATTGTGCATGAAAACTGAGCATGTTACAACACAGTTCCTGTGTTATTCCATTATAGTAAAAAAAAACATCACAGGTGAAATAATGCTATCACAGTCAGCACTGTTTGCAGTATGGATGCTGTGTGAAATGTTACAGTACAAGTATACTAATTTGACCACACTTGAAAATGGTGACAACACCTTTGGCATCAGAACATGGCACAAGATGCAAATAATAAAAAAAGGCACATAAGCATACATACATATAAAAACATGTAAGGTATAATTAACTCTTCCACATAACAGCAGTCCGAGTAGACAAATATATCAGTGCCCTGAAGTGGAGTTGAATGAAACAGATGTATTTTGATGGCTCATAGTACCTGAAAACTTTCTGTCTAGTAAAAAATATATATGTAACCATATAAATGTAAATTCTGAGATAGTCTTTAATTCTGTCTGCTGGATGAAATGTGAGGTTGTTGTAATAGTCAGTTCGTTTGGCTCAGGTCTCACCGAGACACACAGGTTCACAAGCAGACCTTTTTCAAGAATTCCAGTGGTTTAACTAACCCAGTGACCCTGTAGTGAAGGTGTTTCCAAAGTCTTCTACATATGATTCAAGACAACACAAGGCAAAGAGGACAGAATCCAAGCAGGACCATCAGCAGTGTGCTTCCTCTCTTTCCCACTGTCTTAATGGGACACTTCAAAGAACACAAACAGCTAAAAACAATGAAAGCTTGTAAGGCCAGTTAGCAAACTTTTATTTACATAATGCTAACTGGTTCTTATTGAACTCTTATTGATTGTTAGTAATGTGTGTTTGGACAATTCTTTAAAGCTCACAGTGGACAATTGGGACATAATTTAGAAGTAGCACCCTTAATCTCAAACATGGCTGCTGAAGCCAAGTGTCCCATCAGAAGCTGAGGAAAGCCTGTTCTTCAGCAGAGATCTCACCATCTTCACTTTCCTCTGTCTCTTCACCACTGTGGGCCGCTGTGTTCTTCCTTTTCACCTGTCGGTGGGTGGAGCCACAGGGTCTCTGCATGGGCACCAGTAGACGGAAACCAGGTGAAGCGGGCACTGATGCTGGTGCCAGGCTGACTGGGGAGAGAAGGCAGGGCACCAGGGAGGAAGAGGAGGCAGTGGAAGGACTGCTGCTTTGGACAGAAGAGTATCCAGAGCTGTGGAGGTTGATGCGGAGCGGGCGTTTGGATGAAAGCGAGGAGGAGGAGGAGGCAGCAGGCTCACCCAGGTTGTCCTCATCGCTGGAAAGAGCACTGCAGTGCAGGCGGACATCAACAGACTGCACACACTGTGGTAGATGGACTGAGAAGACAGAGACTGTGGAAACAAAACATTCTCCATCATTTTTGGGACCAGGTAGTGGTTACTTCTGCCTAGTAACATGTGTACAAGCGGTACAAGCCTGTCTTAAAACCACTTATATTACAGCAAACTACACAAGCACACAGGCAAAACTGCTTTAAAATTTTTTATATATGTGATTCAAGTTCATAATTCATGCAGTGTTTCCGGAAAAACAAAAAAACAAAAAAAAAACAAACCTCCACTACACGTTACAATTGGATGATGGCAAAAATGAATCATCATATTGAGAGTTTTTAATCTTTCAAAGAAAAGGTGGGGTTATAAACCTGCTATAGCCCATTATACCATATATATTATATGGCTCCTGTCTGTACAGTAAAGCTGATTTAGCAGCACAGCTTAATATACATATTACATCTCCACTCATTTGGACTTTCTGTGTGAATATGTGTACATCACTGTAACAGGAGCCCATGTGTTCACTCACCTTCACACTCTTTGTCTCCATCACTGTCCTGATCTCCCTCATAGCCTGAGCAGGAAGCATCAAGACTCCAGTCCAGAATGTCTCCCACAAGGATCTCCTCTTGATTGGACAGCTCAGCTGTGGGTGTGGCCACAAAGCTGCCTCGATGGGTATGCATGCTATCCTCTCTCCTGCAAAACAAAAGGGAGAGACATTAACATAATTAAATTAAGACAAAAGGGCAAGACGACTTCCTTTCCAGACTCCACAGCAGTTTTCACACCAGCCAATGAATTCTCTAAAGCTGTGGCAGAATTTGATGGGTCTTGTGTATGCTGTTGCTAAAAAGGACACTATGGTTTGAAGCCCACTAGCTTTCACATCTTTTGGCTGCTTTAAGTAATAAAATCCACTGAAAAAATATTCACAGCTAAAACAAATAATATACAAAAATAAGTGATGCAATTAATGTAATTTTACAGTATGTGCCTTCTTGCAACATACATTATCAGACTGCCATAAAGTATTATTTTCTATAGAACGATTAATCTACCTTTTGCTGTTGCTGGATGGAGAAGACAGAAATGAGTGGATGTCTGCTGACTGGCTGTTAGCATTAGGATGTTCAATTTGGGGCTCCACCTCTGGGACCTCCAGCACCTGGCACAGCTCTTTAAAGTCCATTACCTGTGAACAACAAGCACCCAGGTATGAATCACCAAGTATGAATCACCATGTATGAACAAAGAGTTATCACAAACTTGATGCACAGCATTTTAAAAGATACAGCTAATGCATAAAAGCTTTATATAAAACAATAACAAAATCCCAGACATACATGTTGTAATTAGGGGCAAAATAAAATACTCACTGTGTCTTTGCTTATATGTTGGTAGGAGTCACTTTCAAACCTCTGCTTAACACCAGTTAAGGACACTTGTCTGTAATCTTTTGGCACATCCTGGCTAAAGCTGAAAAGCAAGCATATTGTAAATTGGGCTGTTGTTTCTTTCTACACTACTGTTAGCACTTGGTTTAACAATTAAAAAAACACACACTGTACAGTTTTGTTCTTCATCCAACAATGTGTGTATGTCAAAAAATAGCATTCCAAATAAGGACTTGATTACATATGAGTGGTATGACGGAGTTTTTAATGTTAGAACCTGTTTAATGTTTTACTATTGCAGTAAACTATTGCAGTTAAAATTCCACCAGATCCGATTTCTTACAGATCCTATTATTGATCTGCTTCTGGTTAAAGTAACCCAGAATAAAAAAGCCACAAAAAAAATGCTACAAATAAAGTCAAGTTGGATCGGAGAAAGTGAAAGTATCCCAAAGAAGCACTTGAACTCACCACTTGATATAGATCAGTAGGGCACAGGGCACCAGGTCCTGTTTAGTCAAGCCTGTGCTCTCCACCAGCTGACTTGGCCATACAGGAGCTGTACAAACACAAGATAAGGAAGGACACCTCATTACTGCAGGCACCTGAAGAAGGGATTCAGTTCAAAAAACTGTTGCAGTAACCATGAGACTGATTTCCACTGAAATGTGGGTCATGTGTTATCTATATGTTAATCTGTTTAGTATTGAGGAGGACAAACTGTTTTTTTATGCCCAAAAAAGATTACTTGTCATTCAATTTGGCAAATGAGGCCACGATTTGTGTATTACTGTAGTTTATGTAGTGCTGAGAATACACATTAGCAGAGTTAAATTAGTAAAAAGCTGTAGAGAACTAGGGATTTACAAACCAGGGATTTACTGTTAGGAAGTTACTATAGATTTCATTCTAACTGAATACATGAACTGAATCCAAACTAAAAGTTGAAGTAAATAAAACATGACCAGCAGGCTGCCGTACAATCATCATCATTAATAATAAATAATCAACATGGTGAAGATGAGATTATGTGGCTCATCCACACCACACTCTGAATTAGCTGTTACTATAGAAACAATAACACATCAGAAGAAGTGCATTAATATAAAGCTGTCGTTTTCCTTATCCAACACCTTCCTGAAAATTACTCACCACCATCTGACTAATTAGCTCGGAGAATTCAACAGAATAACTCACATATAAATAATCTGAATCTACCAGTCATTCAAACAAGCAAAAGAACTGTTCATGGTGTTAATGGTTTAAAATTCATTTGGATGAGGTGTTACTCGTGTTTCTGTGGATGTAAAGATCAGGAATTAACACTTCTTATGACCCCTGAGAATAACACTACATGATTTCTTAACATTTATAAAAAGATCTGTGCTACAATCAGAGAAAGGGTCCGTGGCTGTGATGCAGTCCAGGATTCCACAAATCACTAACGCTAATAAGAGATGAAAGGAGGGAAGAAAGGAAGAAGGGATAGAGGTAATAAAAATCCTTACTGTAGTTATGCAGTGCTCGAGTAAGCAGCAGGGTGGCACTGGCAAGATGAGCAGGGCCAGGTACCGAGAAGGGGGAGAAGAGCAGAGACAGTTCACAGATGTAGCTGAAGAGATGAGCAGTGCGGCGTTGTATGGGCAGTAGAGACTGCAGTACCTCACCATAGTCCAGCAGAGTGGGAGTCTGGAATAACACACATACATATTAAACATTTACACATTTATGGCACTAGAAACCAATGAATGTGTGTCAGAGGTTAAAGGGATTAAAAGATAATCAACTGCTCTTTATTTTGTATATAAAGGCAAGACTCTGGTTAATATATTATGAGCACATCCTTTGCTTCATGTAGACTTATATTAGTGAACTGTAATGGAAATTATCCATAAAAGACAGATAAGATCAATTTGGGGAACTATCTGGTTATTGGACAGAGAGTGTAAGATGTGGGGCGTCATGTGTACATGTTTATGGAGCAGGAACACAGTGTAAAGAAAGCTGTTGCACGACTTTTTATGGAGAAACACATATGCACATTAACCAAAGCATCCCCTAAAACTAAGCTGAACAACACATTTGAATGTTCTGGACAGTTATTGTAAGTTCAAGCAGATAAGAGCTCGGACATACAGAAAGGAATCTAGTGAAGTGGCTTTATTCTGAGCAAATGATTTATTATGAACATCACTCACTCGGATCTTCCCGTCCAGTACAGAGATAACCTCCCCCATCATCCTGACCAGGTCCTCATACTGATACGTGTTATCAGTGAGCCACACAGCCTCTCGAATGGTCAGAATTTCTTTACTAATGTACCTGAAAAAAGAAAGGAAGTCAGCACAAGTAAGCGAGAGGCAAACAATCTCAGATTAACAGAAAAAAAACTGACTGGGGAACAATGAAAATGGAGTCATCTTTTATTACTTTCATATTTCTCAGCCATTCAGTCCCTGTAGATTTGTAAAGGTCTTAAAATTCAGCCAGTTTTTCCTTTTGCAAATTTTTTCCCGTACCCTACTACACCAAGCATATCTGAACAACTGTACATTATGTTCAGGAGCTCACCTTGTGCAGATGACCATGCAGGCTATACCCAAAAGCTGTAACTTAGCCTTGGGCACGGAGCGTCGGGCCAGGTAGCGGTCCACACAGCCCACAGTAACGTGCAGTGCCAGGCTGGAGAAATCCTTCATGGTGGCTACCTCCACCAACCAGTCCACCAAGATGTACCTGTTAGCAGGTGAAGTGATTATGTATAAACACATACATGTAACAAAATTAGTATTTTAATCTAGAGATGCATTTTCCCCCTAATCTGATTTTAAGGAATGATATTAGATTTGTACCGAATAGAGCACTATTTGGTCACCGGCCCAAAAAATTAGCAAAATAATAATAATGATGATAATAGTAAAAGTAAGTAAGTAAGTAAAAGTAAATAATAACAATTAGTGATTGCACAGTGATGAGATATCGTGGTACCTCATGGTGTCATTGATGCCCTCTTTGTGTGGGTTGTCAGAGCGTTGTGGAGGTGATGGACAGGAAAGAAAGAGTTGAGCCACCAGGTCAGCACAGGCCCGAGGCGCCAGACCCAGGGGATTGCCGTTGGCACACGACTTCGCTAAAGACAACTGAGAAATGAGATCCAAAGTAAACCGTTAGGCTCCATAGAAATCTACTGTGTCGTTGTGCTGATAGGTGCTGATAGGTGGTAAATACAACCATGCTTAAAATAAATAAACCAAAGTAACTCATCTGTACAGAACAGAATTATTCACACACTGCATGAATTATAAGTCAACAGAAATGGGAACAAAAATAAAAAGGTAACAAATACACAGCAAGAATGATAAAGAGTCAATCACCTTCCAATAATAAAATAAAATCTATCAAATCAACTGCATGACAGGCAGTTTATCTTTGATGTTGCAACAAATATTTATGTCCTTTCCATATAAATCCCATTACATATATGTATAAATCCACATACATCCGGCCTCACATGTACTTGTAGTGAAACCCTGATAAACACTGGCCAGTTAAATCACACTAACCTAAGCAAGTCTTAAAGTATGACTTCATCCGCACTGTATCCTCTTTTGAAGCATTTTGCATCCAGTCTCTAAATTATGTACATTTAGCTGATTTTTCTTTTTGCCTAGTTACAAAAAAATGACAATAGCAGAGCAAAGTAAAATCCCAGGGGTAATCCCAGGAATTAAACAGGACGTGTGGATACAAGGGGAATTTTGGGCTTTGTGCAGTGGTATTACTTAGAGAGAGGATCTGAAACAGCAGATTACAGTTCAGAACAGCTCGACTGTTCTTTGACTCGTATAAAAAAAAAAAAACACCAGCATTGAAATGGCTATTAGTGCAGGTGAATCTGACCTGGAGGTGAACAGGAACAGAAAGGGGTGACTCACACCAGCAAAAGTAAATAACAACTGCAAATAAAGAGGAATAACTAAAGCAAACACACACACACACACACACACACACACACCTGAGCCTCCCAGTAGCCCTTGGCAGCATAGTCCCGGAGAGTACGCACACACTGGAGATACCTGCCAGGATCGGCCATCTGTGGGCAGGAAAACAAACGTATCAGCAAGGGGTCATCAGTAGCCACTCAGTGAACTCAGTGTTTGAAATCAGAGAAGCTTCTTACAGCAGTGTGACGATTTTTCTCCCACAGGAGGTACGAACTCTGCACACTGCCACAGCGTGATGATTCGTCCAGCATGGTGAGAGCTTCTGAGCGCGTCTCCTCATCCTGACACACACACACACACACACACACACACACACACACACATCAACTAAAAATCACTCCAAGCTCATGGAAAGCAGCTTCAGAATAAACGAGATGTTTTTATGACTCAGTTGATAATGAATTCATCTGAGAGTGAAGCTGACATGCTTTGTAATGTTCAGCCTCGGTTTCATTTCAGAAAAGAAGCAGTGGATGAAGAACCAGAAAAGTCAGTGACACACCCCTCTGTGTTGTACACTGTCAATATTTATTATACAGATTTGTTAAATACTTGACTCTGATTAGTCAATTACAATATTTAATAATCTTTTTTTTTTAAATAATAAATATTCAGAAATATAAATATAATCAAAACAGCATTTGCTCTGTAGTGACACCGTGTGGCCAAAACTGGTTACTCCATCAGGAAACACCATAAAAGATTTTCTAATACTCCTTTTGAAATATTTATAAAATAACTCTAAGACTACTATGTTGCTATACTGTACATTATTCATTACATACTGAAGGCAGCTGAGGGTGGACTGGTTGTGTAAAGGCTGTTACTCCAGGGTCAGGTGTTCTATCCTGAGCTTGGATTAGTCTCTGGGTGGAGTTTCATGTTCTCCTCTGCATCATAACAGTTTGCTTCTGGTGATTCACTTTCCTCCTACCTTACAAAAACCGCCAGTAGATGCACACTGGATCGAAGTGTACTATAAACTGCCTGTAGGTGTGAATGTGTGTGTGTGCATTATGCCCTGTGGTGGATTACCATCCCATCTAGGGTTCCTGCCAACAGTTTCCAGCTCAGACTATCTGTTCTTATAGCATAGCAAGTATTATAGATTCTGCCTCTGTACTGATATCAGCCTGCAAATTGACTGTGGCTATTAGACACATTGTGGTGTTTCATCAAAAGCCTTGACAGGTGACAGAGATAAACAATTTATTCCTACAGAGTAAAAAAAACAGTCACTTACATCCGAGAGCTCAAGTACTCTAGCCAGGCAATGCAGCAGCGCTCCTCTCCTCTCCTACACAAGGGAAACAGACATTTTTTTATTTTAGATTTTTTATTTAGAATATGCAGGTTTGCTTTACTTTTCTTCAGTGAAAGTGTAAACATTATGAATGAAATACGTGAATGTACAGATGAAAGCATTACCACTGCTGCATTTCCTTACCAGGTTTCTCTCACACTCCTCTTTCAGATGCTCATACACCACAGCCTTACAGCAGCTGCCCGAGGGAGACCATGGCGGCCGGATAAAGAGCCAGACGAAGGGATCGGCCAGTGGTGAGCGCACACACTCGGCCAAGGTGAAGAATTTTGCAGCCATTCTGCCACAGAGATCAGCCCGGCCTTCATCACTGAGTGACGCTAGAAGAAACAAGAACAATCAGTCTGCTTTGATCACCAGCTCACAATGAGTGAAAGCTGATTAATCTAATCAATAAAAGAAATATAATTAACCACTGAGCAATCTTGTGACACATTCACATGCATGAGTAATTCAACTTACGTCCTTCATTGTACAAATACGCAATTCCTAGTTTTACTGCAGCCTCAAAATTTCCTTTCTCTGCAGCCCTGGTGATCAGAGACAGAGACAAACATGTTCAGTTTCCTGCTCAGTTTTTAACAGCTGCAGTACCAAACAACACATCAGACGAGTTAACTGACTGTAAGATTCTCAACATATGATCCTAGAGTTACTAAACAGGCTGGGAGGGTGTGTTTTTAACAGCTACCTCTCAAAGAGCCAGACAGTGTCCGGAGCTGGCCAGCAGTCCTTAAAGCTGACTCGTGCCCAAACGCTTGAGTTGTTGTCGATGATATTACAGAAATGAGAGTGCACCTATGAGAAACAACACAAAAAAAAATACACAAAATAAGTACAGACACACGTAGTGTCTTATGTGACTGTATGCATACATTTTTCAACTAAACTAAACACCATGTTTTGTAAACTCTGTACATGCATCAACACATCCTTCAGTTCAGTACATTTTGTGGAGTGTGAAAGCTGGCAGACGTATTAAATAAATCATGCACCAAATAAATAAATAAATAAATATTTTGCACACTGAGCGGATGCCAGTAAATATAGAGTAGGTGAACCTACAGATAAAGACAAACCCAGAAATGATAGTGAATATGAATTTCAGGGCATTTTTGTTACTGTGGTGTTCTGTTATCACACTCTCAGATCTGCTCAGTGAACATGGTGACTCCAGGTAAATGTGGAGAGACAACTCACAGCTCTGACAGCGAGCAGGTCTTCAGCTGAGAGACACTGGAGGACACAAAGCAGCACCTCTTCTGGTAGAGACAGTAGGCCCAGTGAGGAGGAGGAGGAGGAGGAGGAGGAGGAGGCCTGCTTTCGGACCCGCTTCCTCGCTGGCACAGAGGAACATTTATAGCATCGACAGTGTAACACTGAAATGGACACATCAATACAGAATTTATAACACCTCTATAACACAGTTATAGACAGTATGTTAAATAAAGCCTAGGCAAATCTTCCTCCTCCTGGTCATTCTGTTTCTGATCATTTCTCTATGAGATATAACTGGTTCCTTTATAACTCAACAAACACAATAAACTAACAGGAGGAGTGTTTAAAGTCATGGTAGATGTGTTCCCAGGTGTAAATGAAGTGAAGACAGATAAAGGACACATTAGGACACATCTACAGTTTCCCTCCAGACTGAACCTCCACAGAGATTAACTGACTGATTTAGTCTACATTAATGATCATTAACTAGACAGAAGTACAGAAGTCAAATTAACTAGAAATATTTATTTAATCTGTAAACATTTATAAAGCTTTAATTACACAAGTTAATCCAGTAAATAATCTGCTGTGTGTTACACACTGCTCATACACAGTTTAAATACAAACACAGGTGTAGACAGAGGAATATAGATTATATATATGGGTTTAAATCTGATGTATATAGTTACATGAATAACTGTGATATAGTTATATATATTATTTATATAGTTATATAAATGGAGGTGTCCTGAGGGCAGGTTAGCTAGCTGTGGCTAACTGACTACTGAACTAGTCGATGTTACTCACCGCCTGCTTTCATTTCCACAGAGTAAACTCCACACTGCAGTCAGCTCTCCTGGATATCACTGATCACTGGAGTCAGTAAAGTCGGTTTATTCACTCCGCTTTACAGATATTTAACAGATATTCCGTGTTAAAGGCTGAGCGTTAACACTACACTACACTATTAAACTCTTCATTTACACACACACACACACACTCAGCTCCACTACTGGATCCTCCCCTAAACCGAGTAGCACCGCCCGCGCGCACCAGTTTAAACATCAACTCTGCCTGCTCATTGGTCAAAACTCGACCACGCCTACAGAAAGGACTGGCCTCCGTTGATTCGTCCGTTCTGAAAAGTCGGCATGTGATTGGTTTATTTTCTGAATAATTAAAAGCACCTCGCCGATTGGGCAGAATGATGCTTTTTCGAATTGCGCGTCTCAGTTCCTACATGCAGGCCTACAGTTACTGAAAGTCAAAAATAATCCGCACTCTGACTGTATCACTGATTTTAATTAACTTTCAGAAAAGACAAATACATTATTTTTTATACATAATCTCATTATTTTTAATACACTTTGTCCATTTGTCAATCTTTCATATTCCCTTCTTTACAAATGTTTAAGTCTGATCTGTGAGCTACTAATGCACCTGTGTCTTCACCTGTTTCCTCCTCTTAGGACTTCCTTCAGGAGACCAATCAGATAATACCTGATAGGGCAAGATCAGGACTATAGGGAGGACAAACAGAACACCTCAGAATGAAGTTCTGGAGAGTGCTGACAGTATGGACAGAGGTGTGTGACATGTATACAACAACACAACACTCAACACAACAACACAACACAACACTCAACACAACACTCAACACAACACAACACTCAACACAACACTCAACACACAACACAACAACAACAACACAACAACAACAACACAACACTCAACACTCAACACAACACTCAACACAACAC